>OY987267.1:27318762-27376262 GCA_963920665.1 Straminergon stramineum | reverse complement strand
CACAAACCGTGAAACTTCTAAGGCTTTTCTTTGCACCATTGGATTCCTAGACCCCCAAAATGGGGGGGTAGGTGCAATAAAAACGATACCCTAAAAAATCACAAGCCTAAGAACACCCATGTAACCCTAAACCCTAAACCCTAAAACCGGTCCAATAAAAATCCAATTCTAAAAACCAAAGACCCATAGGATACCCATGTAACCCTAAAACCCTAAACCCTAAACCGTCATCCTAGAATCCCGTGGAGAAGACCTACAATGTCATGCCTTCCAAATTGAATCGCCCTTCTCCATGCAAAAGCGTAAGTGAATCCATCTCATATTTTGACCCCAGTAAATTTCTATTTTGGGCCTAAAGTAAAAGCACCACCCTATAGATGCTTCTAACTACTTTCCAGAAAGGTCTTTCACTTTTTCATCCGACCCTTTCAATAGTGGCAACGGATGGATGAAGTTTGAAAATCCAAACTTCATCTGCTTGTATCTCATGTATAGGAGATTCAATCGAGAGGTGCCACATCATCCTAGAATCCCGTGGAAAAGACCTACAACGCCATGCCCTTGGATTTCAAACGCCCTTCTTTATGCAAAAGCGTTTTTTCTAGAACCTCATGTTTGGACCCCACTAAATTTCTATTTTTAGACAAAGAAAAAGGCACCATGTCGTAGATGCATCCAATGGCATTCCAAAAAAGTCTTTTTCTTTTTCATCCGATACTTAATGTAGCGGCAATGGATGGATGAAGTTTGAAAATCCAAACTTCATCCGCCTCTACCTCTTGCATAGAAAGTCCAATGAAGAAATGCCACGTCATCCTAGAATCCCGTGGAGAGGACCTACCACTTCATCCAATCCAAAATGCCTAACCCACATTTATGCCTAGGTCAAACTCCCCCTAAGTCAAGATATAGGGTCCAAATTAGAAATGGCTATTTTTAGTAAGTGGAGACATTTCTGGAAAGCTCTTGTCATGCTCATTCCAAAAAGGTAACTATCATTTTCAAACTCTACATAACGAATCCGCAATATCTAAGTCAAACCTCGGGACCCTACGGTCAAAGTTGCTATATCTCACAAATGGTGATAGTGTATGGAAAGTTAGTTGCACCGTTGAAATCGTAGACCTCGAAAATGGGGGGGTAGGTCCAATAAAAATCCAATTCTAAAAACCAAAGACCCATAGGATACCCATGTAATAGGGTAGAATTCAAAAAAGAACTAGCTTATGGGACTAATACCAATAGATTCCCATTGGAAAAATACCCAAGATAGACACTTCAACTTCTCCATTTGACCCAAATTTGTAAAAGTCAACCCAAAGTCAACACCTCCATATCTCCCAAATGGTGACACATTAGGGAAATATTTTTACATATTCGGATTCACAAGGGTCGAAAATGGGGGGGTAGGTTCAGCAAAAAACTCCAAATTCCAAAAAGGGAAGAATCTAACCAACCCTAAAGGCCGATTTTGAAAGGGCTATAACTTCTAAACCCTAAACTTCTAGGGAAAACGAACTACACCATTGGATTCACAATGGTCGAAAATAGGGGGGTAGGTCTAATCAAAAAGTTCTAAACCCTTCAAAATCACCAAAGTCAACCCTCCACTCTAAAGTCAAAGTTTCTAGATCTCACAAATGGTGACACATTAGGGAATGATTTTTACATATTCGAAACCACAACCCTCGAAAATGGGGGGGTAGGGCACATCAAAACCCCTAAAAAAGTATGTCAATTTTGAGGGGACACCCATGTAACCTTACAACTTGATGAATGCTTTCTCTCATTTATTTACATAAGAATTCTATGACTTTGCATGAATTGGGTTCATTATTAAAGTACAGCAAACGCTGTATTTTATTTTTTATAAATGTTTTAAAATGGGGGGTAATGCTTGTATGGGATTCATGTGACATAGAAAATATAAGTATTGAAAATAGTTACAACTTGATGAATGTCTTTTCTCATTTGTTTACATAAGAATTCTATGACTTTCCATGAATTGGATTCATAATTAAAGTACAGCAAACATTGTATTTTATTTTGGATTGATGTTTAAAAGTAGGGGTTAATGCTTGCATGGGATTCATGTGAACCCAAAAAAACCCTATTAACCCTATTTACAACTTGTTCCCCAATTTTTCTCATTTCTTTACATAAGAATTCTATGACTTTGCATGAATTGGGTTCATAATTAAAGTACAGCAAACGCTATATTTTATTTTTTATAAGTGTTTTAAAATAGGAGTTAACATTTGCATGGGATTCATGTGACCCATGAAATATAAGTATTGAAAATAACTACAACTTGTTGAATAATTTTTCTCATTTGTTTACATACCAAATCTATGACTTTCCATGAATTGGATTCATAATTAAAGTACAGCAAATGTTGTATTTTATTTTAGATTGACGTTTAAAAGTTGGGATTAATGCTTGCATGGGATTCATATGAACATGAAATTTAAGTATTAAAAATAATTACAACTTGATGAATGCTTTCTCTCATTTATTTACATAAAGATTCTATGACTTTGGATGAATTGGGTTCATTATTAAAGTACATCAAACATTGTATTTTATTTTGGATTGACATTTAAAAGTGGGGTTAATGCTTGCATGGATTCATGTGAACGTGATTTATAAGTATTAACCCTATTTACAACTTGTCAAATGTTTATTCTCATTTGTTTAGGGTCCAAAATTAAAAAATTTCATCTAAACCTACACAACTAAAGTACAACAAACACTAAATATTATTTTTAATTGACGTTTAAAATTAGGTCCACGCTTGCATGTGTTCTATGTTCACATGAATGTTAGGTATTAAAATTAATGTCTCCAAACTTATTGAAACCCTCTCTTCATTTAGTCACACACCAATTCTATGACCATCAATGAATTGGGTTCATAATCAAAGTACAACAAAAGAGATTATCCTAAACCCTCGAATTTTAGTTACAATTAATATCTATTTTGGGCCTAAAATAAATGCACCAATTTCTCGATTCTTGAAGTGACTTTCAAAAACTGTCTCTCACTTTTTAAATTGATATTTTAAATGGTGGCAATAGATGGATGAATTACCCTAAACCCTAAAATTCATCCATTCATGATGCATGCAAACATCCTATTTCAAAGTCGCACGTCATCTTGGATTCTGAAAGAAAAAACTACATCATTATATAGTTAGAATTTAATCACCCATCTCTGTATAAACAAGCATGAGTGGGACCTTGGTTTATATTTTGATTGTAGTACATTTCTATTTTGGGATTTAGGAATTTGTACCACCTTGAAGATGCTTGTAAACGCTTCCCAAAAAGGTCCTCCGCTTTCTAATCCAACTTTTTCAATAGCGACAACGGATGGATGAAGTTTGATGAAACCTAACTTCATCCATCAATATCTCATGCATACGACGTCCAAACCATAAGTGCCATGTCATCCTAGAATCCCGTGGAGAAGACCTATAACACCATGCCTTCTAAATTGAATCGCCCTTCTCCATGCAAAAGCGTAAGTGGACCCCCCTCATATCTAAACCCTAGTAAATTTCTATTTTTGGCCTAAAATAAAAGCACCACCCTGTAGATGCTTCTAACTACTTTCGAAAAAGGTCTTTCACTTTTTCATCCGACTTTTTCAATAGCGGCAATGGATGGATGAAGTTTGAAGAAACCAAACTTCATCCATCAATATCTCATGCATACGACGTCCAAACAGCAAGTGCCACGTCATCCTAGAATCCCGTGGAGAAGACCTACAATGCCATGCCTTCCAAATTGAATTGCCCTTCTCCATGCAAAAGCGTAAGTGAACCCATCTCATATTTTGACCCTAGTAAATTTCTATATTTGGCCTAAAGTAAAAGCACCACCCTATAGATGCTTCTAACTACTTTCCAGAAAGGTCTTTCACTTTTTCATCCGACCCTTTCAATAGTGGCAACGGATGGATGAAGTTTGAAAATCCAAACTTCATCCGCTTGTATCTCATGTATAGGAGATCCAATCGAGAGGTGCCACATCATCCTAGAATCTCGTGGAAAAGACCTACAACGCCATGCCCTTGGATTTCAAACGCCCTTCTTTATGCAAAAGCGATTTCCTAGAACCTCGTGTTTGGACCCCACTAAATTTCTATTTTTAGACAAAGAAAAAGGCACCATGTCGTAGATGCATCCAATGGCATTCCAAAAATGTCTTTTTCTTTTTCATCCGATACTTAATGTAGCGGCAATGGATGGATGAAGTTTGAAAATCCAAACTTCATCCACCTCTACCTCTTGCATAGAAAGTCCAATGAAGAAATGCCACGTCATCCTAGAATCCCGTGGAGAGGACCTACCACTTCATCCAATCCAAAATGCCTAAACCACATTTATGCCTAGGTCAAACTCCCCCTAAGTCAAGATATAGGGTCCAAATTAGAAATGGCTATTTTTAGTAAGTGGAGACATTCTTGGAAAGCTCTTGTCATGCTCATTCCAAAAAGGTAACCATCATTTTCAAACTCTACATAACGAATCCGCAATAGCCAAGTCAAACCTCGGGACCCTACGGTCAAAGTTGCTATATCTCACAAATGGTGATAGTGTATGGAAAGTTAGATGCACCGTTGAAATCGTAGACCTCGAAAATGGGGGGGTAGGTCCAATAAAAATCCAATTCTAAAAACCAAAGACCCATAGGATACCCATGTAACCCTAAAACCCTAAACCCTAAACCCTAAACCCTAAACCCTAAACCCATGGTCGAAAATGGGGGGGTAGGTCCACTCAAAACCTTTAAAAAAGTATGCCAATTTTTCGGGGACACCCATGTAACCCTAAACCCTAAACCCTAAACCCTCTAAAGCGACGGATCCGCTCTCAGTGTATTGTCCCACTCATTGGACACTTTACCCGAGAGTTCCCGCACGAAAACTTCCTCCTTGAACCCCCAGGGCTTGGTTGCAAACCCTATACAACCCATGGAGTTCAAGTCATCCATGAGTTCCGCTCGGGTATCCTCTGATAGAGGGATAACCGAAACTACTTTCCGACGTTTGACATCTACTGCTGACGACGAACAAACATGACCTCTACTTCTCTTGAGTTGGGGCATGGTCGCGGACGAGCTACTCGAAATTCTTTCCGATTCTACCTTACTGTCGCTCTCCTAGTTGCACGTCCCGTTCCTTTCCTTCACTCTCCGATCTCAACCGAAAACGAAACTTACACTCTAGCAAACACTATAACACTCGCGAAAAACACTCGAAATAGTGACTGATACGGAACGCTGGAATTGACAGACACGAGGTGCTTGAAAGCGCTGGAAAATGAAAAAGTGAAAAGAGGTGCGATTGGCCAGGCCAACCCATTTATATTGGCTGGACCCCATTGCCACCTCATCACGACCTAATCCGGATCCGGTTTCTGTATGGTATCCGGTCCGTCACCTATCCGGTCAGACATCCGCTCCTATCCGTTCACTCTCTGGAAACTGGATTGAGTAGATCTTCCCACTATCTTATTTTCCACTTCTATTTCCACTCCTTATGGTTTCTTAACCAAATCCGGATACCCCTATCTAGCTATTTGGTTAGTATTACTAAGTAAAACCAAAAAATTAAAATTTCATGCTGCCACAAGACTTCAAGGGTAACATAACCCAACAAATTTTATTGAAAACGAACTTTGGATGAAGGAGATACAAGCCTCCAAAGTTGTAGCCATCAAATGCAATTTAGGGAACTCAAATTGAACTTGTGAGCTTTGATTGGCTTCCAAAAATTCAATACATCTTTTATTGATCTGAAAATTTTACCACACAAACTAGAAGACAAAGTGCAGATTTTCCAACTAGTTTTAATGAATTCGGACATTGGAACAAAAGTTATAGCACTTCGAATTTGACCTGAGGACACTTTTGGTCCCCTTGGGCGGTAAGGGGTTAACATACGTTTTGTACAGTACAGCATATGATGTGAGATGAGCAGAACAATTTAAGAATCATGTTGCCCTGAAGAAAGTCACGCAAGAAACCGAGTCAAATTCATACAACTTGTATATTTACAGTAGAAGAGGTAACAAAATAACCAAACTACAAGAACGGAGACGGCGCAGCTTTCAAACTTCTTCCCGGACGCTGCATCGCCACGGCAGCATCGCCAGCCGCGAATTGCCGCCGGTAGAAGACGTTGCACTGTCGGAGACTTCAGATTCTTCTGTCTCATCACTAGTGAGCAACAAAGACATAGCGCCCTGATTTCCATGCCCGCTGTCCACGCTATGGCGTCGCAGCAGATCCACAATCCCTTCATGGTCCAGCATCTGCGACCGGCACCCGAGCAGCTCCCCGTACTGCTTCTGCAGCTCCAGAATCTCCCGGGAGCGCCGCGAGTTTTCCTCCAGCAGCTTCAAGCTGGCGTTGATCACCTGAGTCCATGGCCACCCAACAGATAAATCATGGGATTTAGGGTTCCCACATCAACACGAGAGGCACCAAAACAATCACGCATCCCAGAAGAATAATCCAAACTGTCCCTCTATGGAATTTTTGAAGATTTCCGTAGTCGATGTTCTGTGATGATTTTATAGGATCCACTAGGAATGGAATTTGGACACAGAATCTAGGACATTGTCCAATTTCCACATTGAAACATTTCTCCTGTGGTGGTATCACAACAAGAACTACCCCGTCTTTGAAAACCAGAAAATTTGGTCGAGTGAGCATATTGATTGATGTCGTTTCATGACCTGAAACTCTTGTAGGGGCATAATCTGCGATCGATTTATTTGTGGGTCAGGACTGGATTTTAATTGCGCATGCATGGACTGATTTGGTCCGTTGGTACCTTCTGCATGATGTGCCGCAAGTGTCTCCCGTCATCTCCGTCGTCCACATTCGCGAGCTCCTGGCTGTGATGCTGGAGCACGCTTTCCAGAATCTCCGGCTGGCTGAGGAACACGGGGTTGTTGAGCGCGCGCTCGTTCATAGAAGGGCTGAGCTTACAGTGGTCGATGAGGCTCCACAGCTGCTGCTGCTCCGCGTGCGAGCAGTCGGGGGAGGTGGACAGAAGCTTTTCGATGGCTCCGTAGACGGTGTCGTGCGATGAGCGGGACGATGACGGGAAGGCGCGGAAGAGGGTCAGGAATTGGTCGGGGGAGATGGAGCCCTCGCCAGCGTAGAAGTAGAGAAAGCGGTCCACGTCACCGGCGATCTCTTCCAGCGACTGAGACGTGTGCGCGGCGTCGCCCAGGCTCATGTAGGAGTCCACCAGCGACAGGAGGGTTTCTGGGGAGAATTTGTAGTCGCGGAGGTACTCGTCCATTTCGTCCAGGCTTTCGCCAATCTTCTCTTCCAGAATGGACTTCACTCCCATCAACCTTTCCTGCATCCCAAGGATAGATAGATGCACACAGCTCGCACGTCAATCGATACGAATTAATAATTCCCATTAGAAATCAGTGTCAGACATTGATTGTGTGCAAGGGCATTGAAAAGGTGAGCCCAAGTCTTCGTTTTTAGTGGCCTTTCAATGGTTGAAACCACCCAAAAGAACTGTTCATCTTAAAGAGCTAGCTAGAAATCAATCACAACGATTGTCATAGATTTGTTGAGTTACAATTTCACTCATACGTAGCATTACATAATTTGTGAATCTTCACTGCGTGAGATTTGGTCTTCTAAACCTATTGTAAGGCAAAGTACAATTACAGTCTATTGTAATTTCAAAGACTGCTCACAGAATTTTCGAGATGTGGAAGAAACAAAATGGTAAGTAACCCAATTACAAGCATCACAAGGAGACATTTTGAGGTTACCTAAGGAAATCCAAGACACATACGGGTCGAAGTTGAGCACAAAAACAGGGTTAATTTCCTACGAGAAGAGGTTCCTTTCTAAAGCCCGTATGGGCGGCTTGAACCTTAGTAAGGATTTGTATATGTAGACTTTACCTTCATGTAGGACTGGCTTTGATACTCCAGATTGGCACCTCCAGAGGAACAATCCGTCTTGCACCCAAACAAATCACAGAATTAGTATTTATCTCCAAAACGAATCGATCCCCGAAACTGGCATTTGAAAGGGAGGGCGGCAGACAGTAGGCTAGTACCCTGAGAAGAGGGTCGTCCAGGAGAGGCAACAAGAGATCGGCCTGCTCCAGCAAGCAGCACCAGTACTGCGAAGACAGCTCCATCCACGGCCGCTGGGCCGGCGCATTCTTCAGCAACATTCTGGACAAGCACAAAATCACCCAACACCTGGCGCGATCCGTCCCACACTCATCCTCTATCACACTCTCCAGCCAGCTGCGCACCCCCCTTCCCTGCCGGCACTTGAGGCTCAAGTTCACGTCCGACTCCACCAGCGTGTTAATGATCCCCGCAGCTTGCCGATCCGGCAAGGAACACACCGCCACCAGAAGCTCCGTCAAGCTCTGGCACGCGGATGTCGACGCCTGCGCCTTGAGCGGGCCGGCCGGCGTAAGGGGCCCGGAGATGTGCGCCGAGGGCGCAGACACGTGCTTGGTGTCCGTGAAGGCTTTCACGCACGCGGTGGCGATCACCTTGTGGCTCCGAAACTCGATGTACTCGTCCACGGGGGCGCCTGTGCTCTGGTAGTGTTGGAGGAAGCCCGTGCAGTGGCGCCAGTGCGAGAAGATGTGCGCGTGCATGAATCTTTTCGTGGTTTCCGTGATCTCGTTCATGTGAAGAAACTCTCCGGTGGCGTGCACCAGGGCCACGTTGTGCACTGTGAAGCTGGGCTTCAGGAGGTAGCAGATGTCGGTGGCTATGGCGAAGCCCTCCACTCCACCTACGCAATGAATTGCAACACCAGCTCGCTCAGTCGAAAAATGGAATACACGTATGCATGCTCCTTCAATTCTTCCTTGATTTTTATCAACAGGTCGATAGTTGGAATCCAGAAGTTCACCAAGCTGTTTATGTAGCTACAGTAGCGGCGGCCATGAATTTCTTGCAATCTCATCCAAGCCATAAACTATAATTGCAGTTGAAATTTTTTGAACTATATATAGATGGGCTATGGATTAACAGAGCGAGATCCACTTCTACAGTATGGTATGGAACTTCATGAACTGGTAAGTAAATTAAACAAGCAATTGGTTTCCTTGATGATCCGATATATTACCTGGAAGGTCATGGATCGTGACAAGCTTGCACCCCGAGGGCTCGTGAACTTGGGTTCCCCCGTTTGAGCTGCTGGGCAGATTCCGGAAGTAGCCGCTGGCGTTTTGCAAGGGCAGCATGTGCAGATGAAACTCTTCCCCGTTCACTCTCACCACCACGTCGCTGTACTCCCCCGTTTTGCGCACTCGTTGGAGCCATCCGTTGAGCCCATCTTTCTTGGCCATGGCATGGATAGTCAAGGACTTGCTAACGTCAATTCGGTCCCTGTTTCCTTATATAATTAGCCTAGTCTAAATGGTTCTCAGAAATGAAACCCCGATGAGCATTGAACTGATAGCTAACTAGCTCAGGTTCGTCTCCATCCATTGCCACAATGGTTGTCCAATCCTTAGCTTCCACCGCAACTACGTACGTCGCGCTTCAATTCAATTTGCAAGAGATATTGTCGAAGCTTTCGTGGTACAAGCTGTAGCATTCCGAACCCACAAATCAATCAAAGATGTGTCAGCTGTCGCTTCTTCTTCACTCGGGCCGAACAATGCTCACAAACCCAGCTCGCACTTGCAGCAATTGAAACGAACCCCCCAAAACTAAATCAAAACCTACAATGCCCGCCCGTACTTACATCTCCGAAATCATTCAACTTCCAAGCTTTCTAGCGCTGCACTCCTCATGCGAGCACCCCATGACCTCCAATTCGAGCTGCAACCGATCGATCGACTTACAAACCAATCGACAGGGGTTGCAGTAGCAACGTACTGTGGACAGTCAACAATTAATCTTTCGATGAAAACCCTTCTTTGGAGAACTTGACCCTCTCATATACTCCCGTACTGGAACTCATCCACGCACAGTAAGCTGGAAGTTAGGGAGCTTGCTCCAACAAGAGATCCGAGCATCGATCACGAGAAGAGAGAACCTGGAATCTTCTCGATCATGATTCGAACTCGATCGCCGTGTGGAGACTCGTGAATGGAATTGCTATTCTTCAGGCTTACTCCTGGACGGACGTATTCCGTGCATTTCAAGGGAGGTTGGTTAGCTAGCTAGCTGCATGCATGCGCAGTCACTCGGCTGCACGACATCTTACTTCCACACGAAATCAATGATCTACTTCCAGGTTTCCCTCAGATCAGATCTGGATTGATTGTCATGGAAATTAATTAATAAAAGAATGAAATCAATCAATTTTACTCGAGCTAGCAGCTAGCTGGCTCAGGGTCTGTAGCTAGATTTCCGAGTCCGTCTTCGATCGCTGGGCACACGTACGTCAAAGGGCAGATCGATCGGTCGATCGATCAGACACCAGAAGTGCAGAACTGGTCTGCAGGTTCAAGTGAGCTCAGGGGAACCAACCAATGATGGGCCTTGTTGTGCTCTGGAGGGAAGAAGGAAAGCATGAGGGCACTGGGCATGTGAAGAATGTTTGACCCCCGAATCAGGCCAAATTCCTTGAAATCGGATCCTAGCCTGACAGGGCTCGGATCTTCACGTTTCTTCCAAAAGGCAAGCTTTACAAGGCAAGGCATGGGATTTGTCAAAGATGATATATCATGGAGTGAAATTGGTGGTTGGAATTCTTGAGGGTTAACTTTTTTAATTCTAAACAAATGAAAAAACGGCCCATTCAAAGAATGATGACTTGAATAAAAAAGTAAAATAAAAATCTTCAAAAATCACTATGATTAGACCTTAACATTTTGAACTTCAAGGAAAAAATTCTTGTGAAAAATCACAAATATTCAATCTACAATCCATTTTATTAAGAATTATCAATTTTTGGCTTCAAATTGGTTGCCAAAGATTGGTTTGTGACTGAGTTGATTTAACCATATGCATATGAGCTATGAATCATATTTTATAACTATTGTTCAAGAGTCATCATCTTATAAGTTGTATCTTATAATACATCTTCAGAATTTTGGAAATCTAAACTATCTAAACTATCCCTTGGTCCTTGCGATTTCTGATTACAATGGAGATTGTTCATCAATATAGGCAGCTTCGGTAGTGATTGAAAATTCTAATACAGAAATGACAGTGATACATTAAGTTGTACGTAAGTGAAGGGAGTAGAGTCCTTGTAACTTAAGTACTCGTGTTGCAGATCTGTTCGCAGCTCGTATTGTACTGGAGGTGAGTCACCACTCACGAGGCAATCACGATTCATTTCAGTTGCAATTCGAACTTACGTTTAGACAAGTACGCCTGAGTGAGAGACTGCGCGGTCTGATGAACTTACTGTAGTAGCTTATTCGGTTTTCAGTTTTTTACTGGGGGCCAAAAAATTCCTGGAGGCAACCAATTCTGGCAAATTTTGCAAATTATTCTCGTGATTTAGGTACCTACAGTAGAATAATTATCTGGAAATTTACATCAAGTTTTCAACATAACCTGGATACAAGTAATCACATCGTTTGCTTTAAATTTTCTATAGTAAGGTTTGTCACTACACCAAACTAGGTATCTATAGAAATCTAATGATATTTAGTCCAAAAATGAATGGCAGAATATAATGGAAGAAGGAATGTAGAAATAGAGATTTTGAAGTGAAAAAAATATGGCCAAAGATGAATCCAAATATATGATTTTCATTTTTGCAACTTGTGTTTTTCTTCCCATCTCTATATGAATTGATTTAGAACCTTGTATAAAAATGAGGCAACCCCAATGATTTAGCTACATTGGCTTGTCCTATGAGAGAGGGTAAAAATTGAAGTCTCTTGCAAATTAGTATCACTACAAAATTTTATTTTTTGTGAAAATTGCCATGAATAGTGCTTGATCATGGTAAAGTGAGAAATTCAAATTCATTTGAAGTTGGGCATTCAAGGAGGATCAGGTAGGAAGTAATGACCTACTTAAACCAAGGTTAATCCTAACATATATGATGCCTTGACTTTTCAGAATAAAAAAATCTTGGAGACCAAATGAATTGAATGACATGGCTTTGTAAACCACCAAAAATAGAAGATTGTGCTTGGTGTGTCCTAAGAGTAAAACTGAAAATAAATAATTCTTTTATTAAAAAAATACAAGTTTTATTCATTGCCCCATTTCGTCCATCTTTGCAATTCAAAGTTTTCAAACACACTATGTGTCATTTCATGCTGAGAGGATTATTGTATGACAAGAGAATTTCAAAAATATACCAACTTAGGCATTCTCATGTATTTTTTTATGAGGGAATTCAATCAATTATGATCTATTTCTATGCAAATACATCCATGATAGCATCATGTGCAAGATCAACACATTCACTTGCCATTGCCGGGGTATTTTTAAAATAGCCTCTTGGAGGCATTTTGAGATGATTTCAAGAAAGACCTATTGATTTTTTGCATTCTCTTTCGTAATTTTTTTTATTGAAATATTTTTAAATTCATTTTAATTTTTTTCAAATAAAAAAATTATAGCTAATTTGTAAACCTTTAAGAGGATTGTAACATTACTTACGAGATTAATCATATTATTTTTTAGATCTAGATACTAGAACTTAAAAAATGTACAAGTTTTTAATCTCTATAATCCCATGAATGGAATTTTAGTTTTTTTTACTTTGAAATTTGCACACAACATGTGCCCAAGGAGTAGCTTTAAGGCCCAAAAATCTTCATAATTTTTTAATACAAGGTTAAAAAGTTATTGTATGATATATAATTTTCATTGCTTGATGGACAGCTTGAGCAACCAAAAATACTTTTTTTTTAAATCACTTTTTTTTTAAATAAAAATTTGAAATTGGTTTCTTAGATTTGTATATACATGGAAAGATTTGAATCATTCCATTTTGATTTATGAGATGAAAGTTATGAAGAGTTTTAGTTGTTGATAGTTTGTAGGTACTAGATAGGTATGGAATCTCTACTCTAAAATAAACTTTGAAGGCCTTTATTTAACTCAATTTTCAATACTTTTGGAAATAAATAAATTTTTTTGATGTAGATTGTTTATAACAACATTTCAACCATTGGGATTGGAATTTTTCAATTCCACAAATAAAATGTTAACAATTTAGTATTTTGAATCATTCTCTATAGACTTCTTTCTATTTACTATTTTTTTCCTATATGTTGTACAATTCCAAGTGATCTAAAATTTTTCAAGCATGTAGCCAACTTGCCCTTGAAGAATGAACCCAAAGAGTTACAACCATTTTGAACATTTTTTTCACATTCATTTGACCTTGTGAAGTACAAGTGCCTAGATTTTTGTAGGGCCCAAAAAAAACTTTTTGTCAATGTAAACGCTAATGTCTTGCAATCTACATAGTGGAAATTTCTGAAATTTTTTCCACATCTTTTCAAACCAACGTAATATAAGATCCTCCAGTTATATGTGTCCAAAAATGTATTTTTTCTAAAATTTGATACATGTACTAGAAATGGCAGTTTTGGAGCGTTTTGGGTGAAAACATAGTCAAGTACATTTAAAGGTTAACTACACTAGATCCTTTTATTGGGATGATTTGAAGGATTTGGTCTATTGTAACCTTACTGTAATAAATCCTTGATAGAGGAACATTTCTTTTAAACTATCTTATGTCAATGTAGACTTTCCTCATCATTCAAACATTAAATTTGTTCAAAATTTAGGAACATAATCCATAATGGATCAAATCTATTACAAAATGGTCAAACAATGATTATGTTTGAGCTAAATTTTGGCTTATAAATTGTGTTCAAATATCAATCTTTTATTTTTTTAGTAAGTGATCATTATTATGAATTATCTATCAATATAAAAATTCAAATCATTTCGTAAAAATTATCATGGTTATAATTTTTGTAAAAAAAAATAAAAAACAATTAGTAAATAATTATAGCAAGAAACATCCAATGTCTCCAGCTCCATCCCTTGGAGCTATTGAACAAGGACAATTTCTGAGATTTATAACTTATTGAGATTTCTGATTACGCATGTACAAATTGAATTTTTATTGGTCTTTTCTACTATGTCACCATTGTGTGAGCACCAATTTACCCACCCTTGGTAAATCACAAATACAATTAGGTTCTGGATTTTGGCTAAGTGAAGCCTACTTTTGAGTGTCTAAGCATGGTTCATTGTGCCTTCCAAGCAATGGATTTTTTATTAAGTGCTTGAAGTGACCAAAACATGCAATAATCTCTTAATCTACATCCAATGTCTTTGGCTAACCAAATGGATGGGCCGTTGTATGTTTTGAATGGAACCTATGTTAGGGAGGAACTAACCTAAGGAACCTCTAAGTGACTAAGTCATTTCTTGAAATTTCTAAAAACCTAAAACTCGACCCTATTGAACCTTCCTAGCCAAAGTTATGAGTGGATGAAATTTGATCACTACTTGGTTCCTCAAACTTCATCCATTGATTGAGCCTAGTTTCCTAATTCAAAAGGATTCGAAATTTCTAGGGATGGGTCAAAAGATTTGTTCCTACGTAGATATGCAGTTTGACCCTAATTGGAGACTCCCAGGGATTTCTCATCTGAACCTTGCCTAAAGTTCATCTGCTAATTTTTCCTAACCTATAATTTAGAATTAACTTTTTTCTTTGGCCCTGGACCAATTGATAGCCTCTTCATAATCTCCTCAATTCATTGTCAATTTCTATGTCTCACTATTTTTCATCCAAATTGAGCCCTAACCTTCATTTGATGCTAACTTTCTTGTTTTTGCTCCGATTTGGACGTGCCTTAGGTTTTGGGAAGCTATGGACCCCCCTATAGGTTTCTACCCTAAGAAATGACCAAACCTCTAGCCCTAAGGGTACGACTTACGATTGGGCCTTGGCTAGAGTTACTAACCGTGAATTAGGGACAATGGAAGAGTTAGGAATGGATCATCTCATACCTCGGAACTTGAATTATTGACCATGCCTATCGGATGTTCTCCCTCACTATAAGAAAATAGGTGTTTTATGACTATGAAAATATGACTAAGGATGATTGACAACTACTTGTAGTCATATTTTTGGAGGCCAATTCTTTGAAAAAAAATATAACTACAGATATAACTGCTAGTCATGTTTTAGCCTTGTATGTTGTGGGCGTATAGTATACATTCGTTGGGAATGCCAAAATACTTCATAGGGCTCTATAGAGAACATGTTTGTGAAACACGCAAAATCATATTTACTAGTCATATTTTTGCATTGATCAATTATATTTTGCGATCATATTTTTATGATAGTCACTTTTTTTTCTTTTGGGCTGCTTGAAGAAAATTTGGGCAGGGAATATATTTGGAGAGTGCTAAATCATATTTTCTAGTGATAATTTTACTTTGGTCATATTTTACAATCATATTTTTGAGTCAATTGTATTTTGTAGACACATTTCTGTGGTAGTTATTTTTTTTTCTCTTTGGAAGGAGCCTAAGGAAAAGGTGGGCAATCTAAGATGGGTCTTTTATATTTTGCCCCTAGAAGCCATTCCTTGGGATGAAGGCATGACTTTGCTTAATACCTATTAAAATAAATTCTTTTCTTTTGTATGATGTGTCTATTACAAAATTAATGTCCAAATAATTTGGGATGGCATATGTTTATATTTCAATTAATATATTTAAAATTTTCATAGGATTTAGAAAAAGAATAGAGAGGAATAAAACAATTAATAATAGGAGATAATCCATTTTTATTTGAGTATTGAAGGAAAAATTAGAGAGGAATAAAAGCCTATAGACAAACCAAAGCATCAAGGCGGGATTAAGTCTAAGAACCCAAGATAGAAACCGAGCCTATCTTGATCCACTATTGGAACTTGCTATGGGATTGACTAATTATGTTAATTGGTTGTGATGGCTAATGCAAAGTGAAATCTAATGTATTTAAACTAGTGATGTAGATTGAAGGCTGTAGAGTTTAGAAAAATTACTTGAAGATTGGGAAAAATCTAATCCAAAGAGAAGAAAGAAAAGTATGAGAAAATTTCATACCCAAGTGACCATGGAGCAAGAGTAAGTAAGGAGTGAGATTTGTATTGAGGGTCTCTTAGTGTTTGAAAAAGAATCGTAGGTTCAAAGTTGCTACTTCAAGCTTTAGACATGATTAGGAGACTAATTTGACCCCTTATAGGGATTTGACTATATATTAAACAAAGATTGTTGATTATAATATACATAATTGATCAAATGAAGTTTTACAATGTTAAGTATATATTTAGTTAGCACTTATGAGGTTGATGTCATTACAATTGTTTGATTCCTAGAGTAATTAGAAATCAATTAGTAGTAATAGAAGTCAAAGATTGCAATTCTAAACTATCCCAAAAATTGAAGGAAAAAAACAAAAAATGTTGAAAATAATTTGGAGATAGTCAAGAAAGGGATGTAGAAAGAAATAGGTTGAAAAAAAAGAATGAGATCATATGTCTAATTTATATACCTTGTTGTAAAAGTTCTTATTTAAGTTGTATCCAAAAACACAAAAAATGCAACAAAAATGGATTAAAGTAGACCTCATGATACAATTACAATATACATGTTGAAGAATGGAGATGTTGTGGAAATAGAATCCAAGGCATGTCCTTAAATTTGGCATTTAGTTTTTTCTTTTCTTGTAGAAGCTATAGTTGCACTACAAATTAGAGGTTTAAATCAAACCTCTAAGAATTTATTAAATCCAATTTTGAATTCAAGATCACTTAGTTAATTTGTAGAGGATTCCAGTAACATATCATACTTTAAAAAATAGATAAAAATTATAGAAGATAGAGTATGATGAAATTGGATAATCTATGGCGTTAGTTTTGGATAAAAAATATCAGAGTTCATCCAATTGAAGTAAAAAAGGAAACTTGAAATTTAGTGACATTTAGAATTTGATTTTGAAAGTATGAATGAATTTAGAATTATAGGCTAAAAGAAAATGTTGGATGAAATCTTGAAGGATAAATTAGAAACAAACCTTCATCCACCTATATTTTTTGATTAAAAATATTTCAGTATAAATATCTTTACGATTTTAGAATAGGCATGCAATGTTCTACAATTAAGCTAACAAATTTTTAAATTTCTCAACTAAGATTTGGAGGCCTAGAGTTTTGGCCTCGATTGGCCAAAACCATCTAAAATCTCTAACTTTTATAGTTTGTGTGTGTTTTAGTTTAGATGTGAACCATGTATAGTTTATCATTTAGAAATATAGTTTATCTAATTTAGAAAAAAATTGTTCATTGCTTAGAATGTCCATTGAACAGTACTTAAATATCTAACTTAGGATTTGAAGCCCATCAACAAAAAATATAGTTGTGTTTGTTTTATCTCAAGGATGTAGATAAAACACTCACATATATCATGTATTGAAGTTTGTCTCTTTCTTAGAAAGGTTTTGTGCAATGTCATATAAACTATATTTATAGAAGATCTCTATAGGGCCATTTAGAAGTCACAAAATTATTCATATGAAGATTGAGGCTTACCATGATACACATAGTTGTATTGCAATTAAAAGATGGTTGTTTAAATGTTCTTATAAACATATAAACTATAAAAACATAATCATTTTTTCAAATTCAAAGATGCTTTTAAATAGTACCTCTATCAAATATTTTTGCTCTTATATGCTTAGTGCATGAACATAGATACTTTGATTGATGCATGGCATTTGCTTAATTATCTTTCTTTTGTCATAACTATATGTGCTTAAGGCCTTGCAACTTCCCTCTAAACATTTTGTAGAGTTGTATTGCAACATACATCCACTTTGTAACAAATTTTGTTGTTAAAATAGCTTAGTTGCTTAGTATAGTCATATTTATTGACTCGCATGACTACATCCAATTACATGACTAGAGCAAGTCATGTGCATGACTAGGATTTAAAAACCCTAGTTGCCACTTCTATGTAGCTACTACTAATTTAGGATTCAAAAACCCTAGCTACCATTTCTTCTTCTTCTTCGGCAATTATACAAATATATAATTTCCAAATTATGATTCTATCCCATGTTTAGGATATAATATATTGCCATATGAAGCAACCCTAAGACCTTCTATTTTATTATTATTTTTATTTTTATGGTATTGTGATACCATTCTAATATTTATGATTAATGCACAATTTTTCATAAAGATGAGTATTTCATCATGTAATTTTCCCATTAGTTTTGCATTACAATAAAGTTCTAAAAAAAAATATTTTGATAGAAATTTGCTTTCCTATATACTATGTATGAATCTCATGGACTTGTATTTTTTCTAAAAGAAATATTTGATTTACATCCTCTCCAATTTGATAGAATTTATATAACTTCTACTAGCCATATTTAATTAATTGGTAGACGTAACATGGAAGTTTTCAAACTAATTTGAATTTGGCGGGAGTAGTACTAGAGACCACCCACCCACCCACTATGGGTGGAGCCTTATTTGATTTATTTCTAGTCATGAGGTGGGTAATTATTTCCCACATACCTCATTATTGACTATTTAGTTTTCATTCCCTCCCACAGTTTGAACTTATATTGGTCTTCTAATTCCTATGTCATACCTTTTTGGTTGTGGTTGTGATGGTTCATTGTGATTTGAGTTGTGGGGATTTTGTATGTGCAACTTTGGGGCTTCCAACGTGAAGTGGAAATGGCAAAGGTCAATGGCTTTGTAGATTGTGTGGGATTTTGTTACACTTTGCTTACTTTCATTGCTTTGTGACTTATTTTGCATGTTTCCTTTTTTTGATTTGCTTGGATTTGTGACATAGATAGCAATTGGCTTGCAGCTGAAGACACCTCGTGCATCCTCATTGACATAACATTGGTTTGTTGGGTGTTTTGGGATGGGCACAGATGAGGTTGAGCCTTCAAATCTGACTTTTCTAATTTGGAATTCTTGAACAATTTATTTTCAAACACATGTACTCCTATTTGGACTCCTCTCTTCACTATGCTCATATTTTAGGTGTAAAAATAGGTGGGTTGCTGCACTTGTGATTCCTATGTATATTCTCAAGATTTACATATATCTAATATAGCTTTGTAGTATCTACTTTGATACTTTGGTTACACAAGCCTTTAATTTGATGTTCCATATTTTATTGTCGCGGCCCTAGTAACACTTTACAGCTCCAACCAGACTTCAAGAGCCCTTCACAACTTTCATGGCTCACCATACTCCAATATCAGTATCACTTAGGCCCAACTAACTAACATTGTACATGCCACGCACCCACAGTATTAGTTCCCATTTCCAACTCACATTGCTAAGTCTTGGTGCCCAGGACTTCTAGCACACACCCTACTTGTGGCACTTGGCATGTCACTTGGTGACATGGGGCGGAACTTCCATCTTACTGTGTTAGGACTCATGGTGCACTAGAAGAAAACACGGAGTCGCCCGACTGCGAAATTTGAACACTCAGACGTCAGATCCGACATTAGGCATGTTGACATAGGTGTCTAATCACATTGCGTTGCCCAAGACAAGGGTCGGACATCCAAAAATAAGCCTAGACAACGGCATGCTAAGCACCAGACATCCAAAATGAAAATGAAAAAGAGTTTGATCTGGGCAGCCCAACCCTTATATAGTCGTTGGACTCCCTGCCACCTCATCATGACCTGTTCTGGATCCGGTTCCTATATGGTATCTGGTCCTTTTCCTATCCGGTTAGACATCCGCTCCTATCCGTTCACTCCCTAGAACCGGATTTAGCAAATCACCTCACTATTTCATTTTCCTTCCTTATTTTAGACCTAAATGGTTCCATAACTAATTCCGAATACAAATCTTTAGTTTCCGGTTAGTTTTACTAGGTAAACCAAAAAAAATGACAGTTTCACGTCGTCACACAGGCTTTGAGCTGTACTCGATCTCAGAACTCTCGGGGGAAAATTTCGGGTGCCTACGCTTTTGAGAGTATCCTACTATGAGGTGGCCAGGCCAATCGGTGTTGTGACTCAGCTTGGTGTCCATGGAAGCACCTACAAGAGGACAAGCTAGGATCTTAAAATCTTGAATCCTTACCAAGTCCTCTTCATCCTCCTCCTCGGATTCACTTGATACGTCGACATCCACATCAAGGAGAGTCTTTGGCTCAGACTTCTCTCCATCAACTCCAACTACAATTGGCACCATTGGCTCCATCAAGGTGGATGGAACACTACTCTGTCCGCCGAATCCCTAGATTCAAAGGGAAAACCAAAAACGATCAATTCCAAGAATTTCACAAATTCCAAACAAACTGTCAAGGCATACACTCAAAAGTGAGACAAAAAATAGAATATGATAGAACTACTGAAGCAAACATAAGAGATAAATATTTTGGTCTGATGAAGAGCTGGTCAAGGGACAAACTTGCGCATATACAATCGCATGGTGAGTGTGCGGTGACCCTTGCGCGAGTGAATAAAAAACCAGGGGTCCCATTTTGAGGGGGTCGAGCTGAGCCCTCCTAGGGATCAGTCGGATCCGACTTGACCTTCAAGGGTGTTGGCTTAACCCCCTCAAAGTGGGACCCTTTTTTTCTCGAGTGCGAATTGATAGTCACCTCTGTGACTGGGAATCCTAGTGGCCCTAGGTGCGCTAGTGCGGCCTCGGAGCCAGATACACAAGCTTGGAGGAATCAAACATCAATGATTTAAGCTTGTTTTTTTCTTTATATACGCACATGACACATTTCATTTTGGCTGGTGTAGGTGGAGAGACATTGGAGCTCTAACGAGGTGCCAGAGATGACACTTGAAAAATTGCAAATAGTGGCCACCTGCAGCACCGCAACAGAGCACAAGACCAAGTTCCTGCAGTGGTGGAACTCCTCCATTCCATCACGAGATGCGAGGAAGTTCCCAGCTAGGCCTATCTCGGAAACACACCTCGGGCCTTTCTTAAACAAATGTGTTTGGTTTGCAAGGGTAAGTGCCTCATTCAAATTTATTTGTTGAATTCTAGTGTATCGTAGAGGCTATGGACCACGAGATATGTCAATTTGTAATTTGTCTTTAATCTTCATGATGGAGTGAAAATACTACTTAACCTCGTCCATTTGTACAAGTCGAGGATGTAGCAATGGAGTACTTCAAAGTTGTTGTCAGATAGGACAACATCAAGATCAACATGAATGTCCCACTACAACCGGAGACATTGCAAGAGTACATTGAGGGATGGAGGAGGAAGATCTGGGATCAAGGATTCCATCCTTATCTTAAAGGAAGAAACTATTTCAAGAAGGGGGACTTGTTCTTGAATTCCGAGGGGTCTAACTTGGTGGTTAGGAGGATCCTCTACCACTATGTTTGTGTAGTCTACATTATTCTTTGATTTTTAAAATGGTCTTCCCGTTAGATGACAGAGTATGCCTCGTTCTTCATTTGATCTTCATTCTCTACATACCTCTGTTGACTATTTCTTATTCTCTACAGCTACTTCAAGTATGAGCTTGAAGCGAAGGGTGCCATCGAAAGAAAGGACTTGCCTCCCTTCCTCGCATCATGGTTGGACCGCAGCTCAAGGGACTGCATGTTCTCAGCAAACCAACTGCGCACATTCACCACGGCTCACCTTAGTGGAGGGGCGTGGTACTTGGATTGCGCACCAGCATTCACTCATCCATCAAAGGTGCAACTACGGGCATCTTTGGATGGCAAGGGCGCCATCAATTTGGATGTGGATGAGTTTGTGGGAATGACAGACAGGTAAAGGAGGAAGGCCATTGCAAGGAGGGAAGCCAATGACCGAAAAAAAGAGGCCTGGTTCCAAGTCCTTGTCACTGCCAAGGAGAAGAGGAAGCGGAAAGACTTGCCAAGCTTGCGGAGAAGGAGAAGGACAAGGACAAGGACAAGGAAGAGAAGTCCAAGACAAAAGGCAAGAAGAAGGCCGAGGCTAGAGGCTAAGTTCCAGATTCATCAACGGTGGATCAAGGCTCAGAGATGCAAGTCGGATTACAGAGTGGAGTGAAGAAGAAGGCCACTCTCTCTCAACTCACGGAAGAAGTCATCACTCATGTGACCAAAGTGATTGTCCTCACTGAAGACGAGCTCTCCAAGTCTGAGAATCTCATTCTCAACATCTCTATTGATGACCTCGTCGATGACATGGAGTCCAAGAGAAAGACATGCTACAGAGAAGTCTTGGACTTCTTCAACAAGGTATGCGGTTTTCATTTGAATTTGAAAATGTGGATCTAAGTTCTCATTCAAATTATTGTAGTCTGAGTTTATTCCTCATCATAATTGGATGCACGATTTGTTGGTAGGTGTTAGTGGGGAAACCATCCATGTTCCATGGTGTCCCTAAAGCTAGGCTAGGGGTAGATGTCATGTTCTTCGACTGTCCGGAGAACTTGCCTGTGCCAGGGCTGTCTTCTCTGCTAGATGAGGTGCCGGAATGGAATGAGGACGTGGGAGATGAGGCTCTGCAATCGGCATGTAGCTTTGCTTCCAATCATCTCCAAGAGCACGGCTGCATCATTGTATTTCATTCGTGGAGTGCCAAAGCAAAGTCGGATACTGCAAGATTGTGTGAAACATACAATATGCTAAAGAAGAAGGAGTGGATGGGGATGAACCGCATGCACTTGACCTCAGCTATAGACAAAACAAAGACGGTAAATTTCATTCGCTTTCTCAAACTTCTAAAAGAACTTCAAAGTGCATTACATTCTTCTCATTTCTTGTAATTCTACACTTGTCTTGGATGCTTGTGTAGAAGCAAAAGTTTGGAATCACCCTTGTAGTGAAGGACTTAGGCGCAAAAGGGAAATACCATTTCTCTTTCAAACGCACGACCACGATGGTCAAGGCTAGTGTTGACATTGCATGGGACGACATGGTCATAAACTACACCCACCCGGATGACATGGCCATGAATGATGGAAAGCCTTGGCGCGGGGCTTGTGAAAAAGATCCAAGGTTTTTTCAAATCCTCCTTGAAGCTACGAGTGTCGAAGGAGATGTGATTCTTGACTACACTGCATCCATGTGGCAGCATGAAATTTTAATTTTTTTGGTTTTACTTAGTAATACTAACCGGATAGCTAGATAGGGGTATCCGGATTTGGTTAAGAAACCATAAGGAGCGGAAATAGAAGTGGAAAATAAGATAGTGGGAAGATCTACTCAATCCAGTTTCCAGAGAGTGAATGGATAGGAGCGGATGTCTGACCGGATAGGTGATGGACCGGATACCATATAGAAACCGGATCCGGATTAGGTCGTGATGAGGTGGCAATGGGATCCAACCAGTATAAATGGGCTGGCCTGGCCAATCGCACCTCTTTTCACTTTTTCATTTTCCAATGCTTTCAAGCTCCTTGTGTATGTCAGTTTCTGCTTTCCGTGTTAGTCACTGTTTCGAGTGTTTTTCGCAAGAGTTATAGTGTCTGTTATAGTGTAAGTTTCGTTTTCGGTTGAGATCGGAGAGAGAAGGAAATGAATGGGACGTGCGGCTAGGAGAGCGACAGTAAGGTAGAATCGGAAAGGGTTCCGAGTAGCTCGTTCGCGACCATGCCGCAGCTCAAGAGAACTAGAGGTCATGCTAGTTCGTCATCAGCAGTAGATGTCAAACTCTGGAAAGTAGTTCCGGTTATCCCTCTGTCAGAGGATACCCGAGCGGAACTCATGGACGACTTGAACTCCATGGATTGTATAGGGTTTGCACCCAAGCCCTGGGGGTTCAAGGAGGAAGTTTTCGTCCGGGAACTCTCGGGTAAAGTGTCCAATGAGTGGGACAATATGCTGAGAGCGGTTCCGCCCCTTTGGACGGAAGAGGTCTGGAGGATAGTTTACAGCTTCTGGCCAGGAGGATTTGGGATGGCCAACCGGAAAGATGACTTTGTCTGAGGTAAGCTCGAAGGTGCGGTAAACCCGAAGGACGGATACACCATAGAGGACTGTAAAGATGAGCGGAACCGCCGAATCCTATAGTTCCTCGTTTCGATCCTCCATCCGAAAAAGCCAACAAGGGTAACCATTACCCTTGCTAATACTATTTTCAGTGCCCTGAGAGGAGACCGGAAAGTCGACTAGGCCCGGATCATTTCCGATCTGGTGCTCTAGTTAGTTAGTAGAGTTGGAAAGAGTAGGGCAACTCCAGTGAGCCCCTACTTGATGCACCTCTATTAGTCCCATCAACTCCTGAATGACAAAGAGGACGAGGTGTGGAAGAATCAGCAAGTAGTGCTGAGATATGGAGAATCAGGATCGAATCGGGAGAGTGAATCCGGTTCTGAACCGGGAGAGGATTCGCAATCGGAAGACGAGGAGGTGCCAGTGCCGCTGGTCAAGCGTTACAAGATTACCTCCCCAAACAAACGAGGGACGCCACCTAGTCACAACACTCTAGCTCCGGAAGGGAAACCGGAAGAGGAGAAGGCAATGGATCTCGAGGATCCATTCCAACCCCTAGTGAAGGTCCTTTGTGACATCAGGATGGATTGGGAACGCAAGAGAAGGATAGTTGTAGCCATCAGGCAGTTGGTGGAAGCAGCACCCGACCGGGAGCTACCGGAAAAGGTGGCGGGTTGTATCTCTGATCCGGTTGAGGCCCGGAAGCAAGAAGTAGAGATCCGCCGACTACAAGAGGAGGTGGATCGGATGAAGACAAAGATCCTGGTGCACAAGGAGAACTTTGTAGCCACCAAATCTATTGCAGAGGATGCTCGGCAAATGATGGAGCAAGTGAAGGCCAGGTTCGGGGAGATCGGAACGGCCCTCACCAAAGCCAAGTTGTTTGACGAGCGGGTACACGAGGAGAAGAAGCTATCCGGTTCCTGGATGGTGAGGATTCTCAACGACTTTGCCGAGCAAGTAGAAGCGGCAATGAAGGAGGTACGGAAGGTAGCGGACCGGATGGAGGAAAGTACCCAGATATTGTCGGGAGCAACTTGCTCTCGCGGTATTCGACTCTCGGATATCTCTCTCCCGGATTCGTTCCCGGAAGTGACAGCAGGAGAGGGGAAGGATATGACCCCCAAGTCCAAGAGAACGACCCAGGCTGGCACGCCTAGAACCGCCATCGACTTGGACTCACCACCCGCGTCCATAGAAGGCAATCCGGTTCCTCGACTTCAAGAGGTAGAAAAGAGTCGGAACCTAAACGAAGTTTTTGAGCAAATGGACCCGAGAGCGGACAGCGCGACCATCGGATCGCGAATAGAGATTTAGGATGTATAGCGTAGGTAGAATAGGAACGGATACGGAAACTGCTCCGATCCAGTTGGGAGTAGGTAGGACCGGAAAGTTCGACCGAGATGGCGGCGGAACTTTCGCGAGTTTTCCCGCCCAATTGTAACTTTTTGAAATGTATATAGTCAGCGCCCGCGAGGGACGCTGGGAGTCTTCTTTTTGCAATTTCTATTGTACCTTTGTATGCGCTCTATTGTTGTGTGTGTCTCCCAAGCTTGGCAGGTTTGCATGATGTGGAGTTAGGAAGGCGTAAGGCAGAGCTGTGATTAAGTTTCTCCCCTTAGTGCGATAGTTTCCGATCCTTTGTGTGTGTGCAGGTTGTGTAAGTGTTGGGAGTGTATTTCAATGCCTCAGCAAGATCTAGGGTTTTGAAGTTCCGGGTGAGATAGCTACTGTCACGACCCTCATCACAAGGCGTGCCCGTGCCACCTTGGTGAGCAAGGGGGACATTGGGGGTGACTCCCCAAGCCTTGCAAGAGATGAGGTGAGGGGGACTAGGAGTCCCGAGCGATCAGAGCGATGTAGCGCTTTGATCCGGATGAATTTGAGGGCGTGTGATACATGCTTGGAAAGGTCTTGAGAAGACGCTTCTAGCCGTCCAAAGAACGCGTGATTTGGACTTGCGAGTCAAAAGTTATGGGCGTTCAAAGTTGGGGGTGTCCCGGTCGCGCCGGGAGTGCTCTGGCCGCGCCGGGAGTGTCCCGGCCGCGGCGGGAGTGTCCCGAATCTTTGGAGGGCGATATCTTTGCGAGTACTTGTCCGAATAGAGCAAGTGAGTAGTCCATCGGCATCTACGCGTCGCGTAGATGTCGAAAATGGGGTCGCATGTGCGATTTGGATCCCGGACCGCAAAGTTATGCCGGGTGGAAGTTCGGGAGTCCCAAAGTAGCGCGAATTGGGAGAAATGGGTGGTCTTCCAAGATGGGGTGCATCTTGGGGGTTCCCGGTGACCTCTAGTATGGGGGGGGCTGCCGAATCCCGCAGAGAGTACTATGAGGAGGGGTGGTCTCCCTCCTCACTCCCGGATGGTGCCATGGTGAGCCTAAGTGGCCCCGGGTGGTGAGGTTAGTATTGGAGCCTCACCACCACTTGTGTGTTACCATGGAGTGCTTGGGCACTCCTTGATACTGGTTGGGTGGTGTCCCACTCTACACTAGGCCATGGTGTGAGTCCCGTTGGGTGAGTCCCGATTAGTGAGTCCCGAAATGAGTTGGGTTGGGCCTAGTGGGGAGTTGGGTCCCATTCAAGGGCGGTTAGCACCGGTGGGAGTAGTGCCTCACCGATTGCTTGAACATCAATGGAAGTTCCGCCCCATGTCATCAAATGACATGCCCGGTGTCTTGTGGGAGTTAAGGATTAGAAGGAAAGGATTGGGAGTCACGGAGGAATGGGGAACCCCGTGACTTGGGTTGGAACCTAACATTGTGGGTGCGTGGCATGTGCAGTGTTAGGAGAGCGTGAACCTTAGTGGCACTAAGGTGCTAAGTGTTTGGAAAGTGAGCTTAAGGTGGTAAGTGTCACTAAGGGGCGCGACAGCTACTGTTAGGCTAGGCGGATAGGGAGGGTATCCTTAGTCGCGCTAGAACTCCTGGACGGGTAGTCCGGTTGAGTGTCCGATCTTCTGAGAGGTCTCACCACCGTAGTTGGTAAATGGAATGATCCTAGTTACTATTGGAACGGACGAATACACTTGTAACCACCTAGCTTCGTACGGGTAGGAGCTGGCATTGAGGTCGTTGTAGTAAGAACGGATCGTACGGGGGATCTCTGTGTGACTTGCATTTCGGATTGCGATCAGGATTGCTGTGAGGGATCAAAACGGATTCGAGTTAGTTAGGAGAGGAGGGGAGAGAACAGTGGGTGTTCAACTACTATAATCCGCAGAAGGAGTGGTGGGCCTACAACTCAGAAACCTAAGTGGCGAACCCTTTGATGGTCCAACAGAGGCAAAACTAAACCGGAACAATGTTGAGGAGATACGGGAACCAGTCGGAGCGGATTGGTTCTTAGTAGTCCTAGGACCGGAATCGTTTAGGTCCTGGGGATTGGGAGAATTGGATTAACCGGAGGATTGAAAGATCGGATGGGAAGTAATCCGGTCCTAATCCTCTTGGTGGTTGGTTGTTTCCGGTTTTAGATCTAGGAACGGAACGTAAACTTTAGAGGGTAAGAGCGCTTACTCGCCCAAATCAAGTAAATACTTCACAGAATCTCGTGGGTTCGATCTTTAGAGTCACTTCGTTATGCTCTAGAGTGATTTTTGTGAGCATAATAGGGAATTTACTTATCCTGTGCTGCGACACAACACAATAGGCGCTTTAGTTATTTCTAACTCTAACTCCTTACCATCTATATTGGCAACCACCTTCAAAGATGGTCGCCGCCTTATGTCTACTCCATATGTGTCTAGGAAAGTATTTCCTAAGATGAGATCTACCCCATCCATCTCACATACCGTGAAGTCCTCAACAAAAGTGAACTTCCCACACTTCACTTCCACATTCGTAGCCACCTTGCTTGTCTTGTGCGGCTTGCCCTTGGCAAACTGCACCTTGATGGGCTTGCTAGACTCCTTAAGTTGCAAGCCCAACTCCATAGCAAGTCTTGGGCTCACAAACGAGTGGGTTGCACCTATATCCACCAGTAATGAAACATCATGTTTACTTATGGATCCTTTCAAGAACAATAAGCATGGACTCAACTTGGGTTTGTTTGCCTTAGCCAAGAAGCCTCCTTGAAGGACATGCTCTCCAATGTGAGAGCGCATATTTTGGGCACTCACCTTAGACTTGGTGCAACCCCAAGACATGTGGCCCTTTTCACCATAGTTATAGTAAGTAATTTGACTTACATCCCGTTTGGTTCTATCACCCCCTTTGTCTATGCCTTTGGCTTGTCCTTCTTTTGGCCCACTTGACTTTGCTCCATCACCCCCATGCTTGTTCTTGATCCACACATGACGCCTCAAATTGCGCTTTGCATGCTTAGTTGACTCACCTATTGAAGGTCCCTCTTTGGCCTTCTTGTGTTGGCCTTCATCATCACCAATCCTCTTTGCCAGCTTTAGCAATTGTCGTATGCGTAGCCAGCAATAAATACCATTTCCAACACCAAAACGTGTAAACTAACTTGAAATATCGTCCGAGGGATTCTAGACTGTTGCTACAAGCCGAGATTATCCATATTATCGACTTAAGCCCTCTTTTCACCTCTTTTCTCTCTTTTTGGATCACTATCTTTCTGGAATTCAATCCGAATCCACTCCCTTCCAAAATCTGGATCCGTCACTTCTCACACAAACACTGATTTTTGGTACCTCTATTTTACCCTTAGAGGATCCGCCTTTGATTGTATAGAGGGGTAGGGACTCACCACTCGTATTCCTCAAACTCTCTCCTCTCTAAACTACACAAAACACACTCAGACCAAATGCTGCACTAGATCAGACTGGGAACACTCTCACAACTCTCCGGATGGCCAATCTGGAAGGTAGGTCACACAGAGCCGCTTCTAGACTTTTCTACTACAACAACAGACCAACAGAAATTGGAACTGATATGGGGATTGTTAGTCGGTCACTAGATTGATCCTAGGGTTTGGCTGACTTTCTAGTAAGTGGTATGGGGATTTTTCCACTGGCAGTTGCTTATCTCCGCATGAAACCCTCCCTGGTATTCCGGACCCGCACCCACACCACTCCTAATTGGATTCCCGTTCCAGTGTTTTAAAGGCACGTGCTCAAGACCAAAAAAATCACTAGTCTAGACTATGTCACAAACGTTCTTCACGAATCAGATCCAAGTCTCCTCAGATTCGGATTCCTCCTTTCCTCCTCCTCTCTCTTACACTTCAACGCACTCACAAGAAAACACAGGAAAGCTGGATATACAACAAATCAATCCCTGAACATCCACTTGGTGGCTCAAATTAAAGAAAAGATGACAAGATACAAACTATAATGCTAGGAAGGAATGAGAGGCAACAAAGCTGCCCTTCACTTTAAAAACCTAAAACAACCAAAGCTAAAAAGGTCAAAAAGCCACCCGGAAATCCAGGTGACCAATCACAGACTTCCCGAGAAACCCAGGAAAGTCAAATCCTACCAATCCAAAACCCGGGCCCACGCTTGGAAACCCGGATCAGATTCAAAATCCTAACTAACTACATTCTAACTACTTCGCCTTTTGCACCTTCTTCTGATTGCTCCCACCTTGACTTGTTGGTGCTCGGATGGATGACCTTGGAGTCGCTTTCGGAGTTGCCTTCACCGGAGTCATCCTTAATGCTGCCCGAGATCTTCTAGATTTCCGAAGGCAAGTCTTCCTCTTCTATGTCCTCCTCCTCTTCTTCTTCTGATCCGGTTTAATACTCCTCTTCCTTAGATTTCTCAATCTAAGTGATCTCCCTCTCGTCTTCTTCTCCCGGAGAGGTCTCATCTAGAATGATGGTGGTCCGCTCCTTCCTTGATTGAAGCTGCAGCATGTGCTTGAAACCTTCCGGATAGGTACGAGCCGGATTCAACAGTCCTCCAATCTGGTCCGCCAATTCACTATGGGTTTGTAACCTAGGTGTCTAAAGTGACTCCTTCTCCGGAAGACGAATTCTTGGAATTGGTGGCGAAATCGTAACTTCCGGGGGAGTTAACTCATGTGCTGCTTCTCGCTACTTGGTTGGCTCCCTTGTTGTCTTCAAGCTCCCCTAGATGGTCTTCTCCAATTGTGTCAAGAAGGGCTCTGTAGAATGCCGGAGAGTCTCCCTAGGGGCTTCCGGTCTAGCCGAAAGTGGCATTGATGCTGTCAATTTTACAGGAGTCTCCGTGTTAAAGTGGATTTCCGGGAAGTTGGGAAAATCCATGACACGGTCCGGATCAATCTGTCCCAACAGCTAACGCGTCTCCTTTAGTACAGAGTCCATTGTTGAAGAGAAGTCCACCAAGATACAGATTACCTTTGATCTGGTGAGATGACCTTCCTCTACAAGCTGATTTTGGACAAGAGCGGCCTTAACTACTAGATCAACAGGTTTATCCACTAGATCGGATAGGTTATTGAAGAGCTATAGAGCTTCCTTCTCCCTCTGTTTTGTTGTCGCTAGCTCCCCTTGTGCCCAACTCAGTTTGGCTTGAAGGTTTGTCTTCTCCTTCTCCAGACTTTCAATTTGCTTGTCCTTCCTCCCCAACTCTTCCAGATTCAAAAGTTTCTTCAAGGCATCGAGTATGTCCTCCGGCTCAACCTTCAACTCTATGCCAATCCTCTTGAGAATATTAGCCAAATTCTCATGGTAGTCTTGCGCCTGCAAAACCCAATTGAATCCAGTTTTGAAGAACTCGGAAATGTCTCTTTCTTCTTTTGCCAGAATCTTCTCTTGAGTCAAGAGTTTCCCTCATGAAGCTGGATCGGTGGATTTCCTCCGCCTCTGATCCGAGAGGTGTTCCTCCTCTTTCGGCTCTTCTTCCTCTTCAATTGTTAGTTGCTCCGCCTCTACTTCATCGGTGAGGGTGTAATGCACAATGGTGGATCCAATGTTGTACTCTACCATTTCTGCATCACTCAAAAGTTCCACATGATGGTAGAGGTGGAATAGGTAAGGACCAATTGGGCTAGTCTTAGCTTTTTTGATGTTGGCGGCAAGTTTGGAGATTATTGCTCCAATCCCTTTGCCCTAGTTGACCGGTCTACCCTCCATAGCACCAAAAATGGTGTTGGCTACCGTAACCGTAACCTGGGTAGGCTTTTCCAGATACAAGATTGGGATTAGAAATTCTAGGACCTGTTTGTGCCTTGCATTTAGACAGTCGCTGATGGCATATGTGACAATGTGAAACCGTCAAATTTTTTGGTTTACCTAGTAAAGCTAACCAGAAACTTAAGATTAGGTATCCGGAATTAGCTAAGGAACCATTTAGGTCCAAAATAAGGAAGGAAAATGAGATAGTGAGGTGATTCTCTGAATCTGGTCCTAAGGAGTGAATGGATAGAAGCGGATGTCTGACTAGATAGGGGATGGACCAGATACCATATAGAGGACCGGATCCAGAACAAGTCATGATGAGGTGGCAGGGAACCCAACAGCTATAAAAGAGTTGGGGTGCCCAGATCAAACTCTTTTTCATTTTCGTTTTCCAAGCGCTCTCTATGCTCTGAGTTTGCAGTTTGCGCCTGTCACTTAGTTTTCTGTGTCAATCTTTTGTGTCAGTGTCTGCTGTGAGAGTTGTGGTTTTTGAGCTTTAGAGCTTTAATTTCCGGTTGAGATCAGAGAGAGAAAGTGAGAACGAGACGTGCGGCTAGGAGAGAGTGAGGTAGAATCGGAAAGGATTCCGAGAAGCACTCACCCGTGTCCATGCCGCAGCTTAGGAGGAGTAGAGGCGAACAGGCCAGTACCTCATTAGTAGAGGTGAAGCTCCGGAAAGTAGTTCTAGTTGTTCCCCCCGTTGAACCAGCCAAGTCCCAACTCATGGAGGATTTAAGTTCCATGGGTTGCCTGGGGTTTGTACAGAAACCCTGGGACTTCAGAGAGGAGTCCATAGTGAAAGAACTCTTGGGCAAGCTGTCCAATGAGTTTGACAACACTCTGAGAGTAGTTCCGCACCTCTAGACGGAAAACGTTTGGAGAGTAGTCTATAGTTTCTGAATAGGAGGGCTAGGAATGGCGAGCCGGAAAGATGAGTTCTATCACGGAAAGTTCCAAGGTGCAGTCAACCCAAAGGACGGATACATGGTGGAGGACTACATCGATGAGCGACAGCGCCGGCTGCTCAAGTTCTTAGTTCCGGTCCTACACCCAGAAAAGCCAAGGAGGGTGACTATCTCCCTCGTCAACACTATTTTCAGTGCTTTGAGAGGAGACTGGAAAGTTGACTAGGCCCGAATCATTTCCGATCTGGTTGCCCAACTCATGGTTAGAGTGGGAAAGAGTAGGGCCACTCCAGTGTGTCCCTACCTTATCCACTTCTACCATTCCCACCAACTCCTCAACGTAGGAGAGGAGAAGGCATGGAAGGCTCAAGAAACTCTCCTGAGGTACGGGGAATCGGAGACGGATGAGGAGATGGAATTTGGTTCTGAGCCCAAGGAGAAGAGAGAGTCACAAGAGGAGGAACCGGATCTACCGCTGATCAAGCGACAGAAGACGACCTCTCCCAACAAGCGGGGGACGCCACCTACTCGGAACACCCCAGCTCCGGAAGAGAAACCAGAAGTGGAGAAGACCGTGTCGGAGGAATTGGATCCTAACGACCCGTTCAACTCGCTCGTCAAGATCCTATGCGACGTGAGGGCGGATTGGGAGTTGAAGAGGAGGATAATACTCTCGATCAGATAGTTGGTAGGAGCAGCACCCAACAGAGAGCTACCACAAAAGGTAGCCAGCTGCATTTCCGATCCAGTCGAGTCCCAAAAACAAGAGGCGGAAATCTGGAGACTGTAGGAGGAGTTGGATCAAACGAAAGCGGAACTCCTTGTTCTCAAGGACAATTTTGCATCCACTCAATCCATGGTGGAGGAGGCTCAGAAGATGGTGGAGCAGGTGAAGGCCATATTTGAGGAGACCGGAACGGCTGCCGCCAAGGCGAAACTGTTTGACAAGAAGGTGCACGAGGAGAAGAAACCATCCGGTTCCCGGATGGTGAGGATTCTCACAGACTTTGCCGAGTAGGTAGAAGCGGCAATGAGGGAGGCACGGAAGGCAGCGGACCGGATGGAGGAGAGTACTCGGATATTGTCGGGAGCAACTTGCTCTCGCGGGATTCAACTCTCAGATATCTCTCTCCCGGATTTGTTCCCGGAGGTGACGGTAGGAGAGGGGAAGGATGCGACCCCTAAATCCAAGAGATCGGAGGTTAGGGCAACTCAAGCCATTACGCCCGGAACCGCCATCGACTTGGATTCGACCCCAGGTTCCATAGAAGGCGAACAAGTTCCAAATCCGTAGGAGGGAGAGCGGAATCGGAACTTGAACGAGATTTTCAAGGACATAGAACTGGGAGCGGATAGTGCCACCATCGGATCTCGGGTGGGCACTTAGTTTGTAAATACTAGGTAGGTTAGGAACGGATACGGATCCTGTTCCGATCCGGTTAGGAGTAGGTAGGAAGCGAAAAATCCGGCCCAAGTTGCGGCAGAACTTTTGCAGGCATTTTTGCCCACTTGTATTTTTTGACTTGTATTTAAGTCAGGCCTACGAAGGGTACTGAGAGTCTTCTTTTTGCAAATTCCTTGTACCTTTATATGCACTTGTGTGTTGTGTGTATCTCCCAAGCTTGGCAAGTGTGCATGATGTGGAGTTAGGAAGGTGTAGGGCAGATTTGCAACTTGATCTCTCCCTTTGGTGTGATAGTTTCCGCTCCTTAGTGTGTGAGTAGGTTGTAGGAGTGTTGGGAGTGAACTTTAGTGCCTCAACAGATCTAGAGTTGTGAGTTCCGGGTGAGATAGCCGCTATTAGGCTAGGCGGATAGGGAGGGTATCCTTGGTCACACTAGAACTCCTGGATGGGAAATCCGGTTGAGTGTCCGATCTTCTAAGAGGTCTCACCACCTTAGTTGGTAAACGGAATAACTCTAGTTAATGTTGGAATGGACGGGTACACTTGTAACCACCTGGCTTCGCACGGGTAGGATCTAGCATCAATGTCGTTGTAGTAAGAACAGATCGTATGGGGGATTTGTGTGTGACCTGACGACCGGATTGCTATCTGGACTATTGTGAGGGATCAAACCGAATCTGAGTTAGATTAGGAGAAGAATAGGTAGATCAAGTGGTCCTTCAGCCACTATAATTCGCGGAAGGAGTGGTGGGCCTACCACTCACAAACTCAAGTGGCGACCCCTCTGATGGTCCAATAGAGGCAAAATTAAACCGGAATAGAAGTAAGGATACGTGTTGGTAATTGTAGAAACCGGGTAGTTTTGGAATCGGGAAGGAAGTAATCCGGTCCAAGAAGATCTGGTGGTTGCTGGTTATTTCCGGTTTTAGATCTAGGACCGAAAAGGAAGTTTGGGAAGATAGAAAGGCTTACTCACTTAATTAAAGTAAATACTTCACAGAATCTCGTGGGTTTGATCTTTAGAGTCACTTAGTTATGCTCTAGGGTGATTTTTGTGAGTATAACAGGGAATTTACTTGCTCTGTGCTGTGACAGCATACCCCTCCTTGGAATGGGCTGCATTTCTAAATTTTCCTACTGCGAACTTATTCGTCTAAGAGGCTAATCCGGATCCCTTTGGGGGGAATCCATATACCTTGGCCCAGACCTCATCTATCCAAGTTCTAGGTCGCCCTCTCACTATCAACTCATACTGATTCGAGGCTCCTACAATAAGCTCCTAAATCATCCTATCATTCTTCACAGTCCATGGCCTCAAGAATAGGCCAACACAACCTATCTCACTCAGGTCATCTTCCAACTATGCTCTCTCTCTCAATCTTTTCGGAATGGTCGGACAAACCATCCATGTCGTTACTAACGGTTTTAGGATATCCCCCTCCGCCATTGCAAACTGAAGATAAACTGAGATCTAGACAATTAGTAGTTCTTGGATCGATCACTAACTCACCACTCTTTCTCTCAACTATATGCGCACAAAATAGTCATGGAAGAAAGAAGAAGGAGAAATGGGAGTGGCGGGGTTAAGTACCCGTCATCTTATTGACCGTTCCTAAAGCGGACTGTTTACTCGTAACAGATCCCTAGATTCCTAGACCGGAACTCTAGACCATAGGCTGTCGCTATCCGGGTTTCCGGAATCCGGTTCAGTCCTGGATCCTATTACAGAACACTTGGAGCATCCTCTTAGCCTTAATGAGATGTTTAGGCTAAGAGGATTCTAATCTTGTTCACCTATTAGAATTTTTTGGAAAAATTATGTATAATTATAAACTATTTACTACTAACCCGGTGGATTCCGAGATTACGGCTCACAACATAAGTGTTTCAACTGATTGATGCCTTTCTTTTACAATATCCTCTAAAATGATGCGTTTTCTCTCTTGTTAGTGTCGTTGCTGTATGTTCAAAGGTTGACATGTGTTTAAAATGATTCGTCATCATTTTGGCTGTACTTGCATTGCACATGTGCAATTAGAATAGATTGCTTCAGTTGGTTTCCAGGGCCAAGTGAACCAGGATGTGAGCCCATGTCCCTGCACAAAGGCATAAATAGCAAAGCGCAACTAAAGGCAACCTCCGAAGCAACCTACTAGAGGGTAATCTTGTGAATATGGCCCTTCCGAGACTAGTAGGGTTCCATTTTCTCAGATTTTAGTGAGGACTGCAAGCAATCTGTAGTAGAAAAGCTGAACTCAATCTGCATGGATTGGTGGCCAGGGCCAAGAAGTAGCACATTATATTAAGGGGCAAACAGTTCCTCCTCCACAGTGGAGGTGGAGGAGGAATGCTCTCTTGTAGCATTGTTTTTAGTGGTAATTTTGGACAATTTCTGCCAGTTCAAACTAATCCCTCCGTTAATCAGCCAACACCGTGCTGTTAGACAAGCTTCCTCCTGTTCCCTCGGCAATGTTATCTCTTATTCTATTGAAACAGCTCTTGTTCATTTACTTAATGTCATTCATATTGCGGGGGGGGGAGTGTATTTGGTGCATCCATATCATTGATTAAAATCCAAGTAAAAATTGAGTGTGATGGTAGGAGGACCACTGTCAAAGCTGATTTGTTGGTTCTTGAAGTGGCACGATTGTATTCAGCATTGCTCACCTGTATGTTATCAGACGGATGTAGTATGCAAAAATATTGTCATACTCTCCGAATCTGTTATTATGAAGCCTTGAACAGCTGCGGCAGATTATATTTCGCAGGCACATATTCCACCTTGGCGGTCCTGGCGCAACCGTACTCAGCTTTGACCATTTGTCTGATTCTGACTACAGGAAATTCGGAACTGGGGGCTGTTAATCGTAATATTTAGTTAAACATTTCCAAATGGAGTCTGTGCAGTTGGTTTTCCCGAGAGCACGAATCATGTTGTCACTGAACATCCTCTTCCTATGCTTTGTGTGAAGCAGTCAATGAATAAGTTGAAAAATATTATATATTCTGGTGAGGTGAAGCGACGACCTGTTCTGCATGCTTTACGTGTGTCTCATACGTTCACATAGCTTCTCGGTGGTTCATTTGAAGAATAATCCGGGTTATTTTAGCAGGTTCTTATCTTGAATATCTGAGTGATGAATGATAATATAATCTGGATCTTCTCAGTTACTCTCCATTCACTTGAGTTATTGGTTGCATCGGAGAGAAGACTCGAGGATCAGTTTTCCTCTAATAAGACCTGTTTGAAGCTGCAATTTTATTTGAGCTACTCTCGAGGTCTCTCATTTTCAACTGCTACGGTATCTTGTTTTGGCTTTCTTTTGTTGTCAGGTTCTGAAAGGTCATACCGATAATGCATTTGTCCTGAGTTTAGGCCGAACAGCTCCTTATTATGTGATATCAGGAAGTAGGGCATTCTATTGGTATGATCCTTAAGAGAATAGGATTTGCGCTACTCCTTCCCGAGCTGGCTTTTTCTTCCTTGTTATTTCGAAATCATCGTATTGGGGAGGGATTCACTTCTTTGACCCTAGCTGTAGCGGGATCTCTCGAGTTTGCTGTGACTGTTGATTATCGGTTCAAATTATTGGGAAAGTACCATAGAACTTATCTCGAATGTCCGAGTGCAGGCAGAGACCAGTGTGTTCTGCTGTGAGCCTTTAGTACCATATTACTAGTAGGCACACCATGTGAGGGAGTGTCCAAACAATCAGGAACTGCAGGGTGTTTTGCCGATGCCGCTCATTTATATCCCAGAGGTATCTTTAAGGGCCATACCAACACCGTGGAGGATGTTGAATTTCGTCTGAGGTAAATCAAATTCCTAACCTTTCATACTCACATTAACGTTTACATTTTCATGTCTTGAAATTAATAATGTCCCCAGTATTACCGCAGAGAGATGCCTGCATGCCATCACAATGATCTTGAGCATGGAAAAAATACCCTCAAGTGGATAAACGAACTAGATCACAAGACGCTTACAAAATTGTATACCTTAAAAGACCTTGAAAGCCCACCTTCGGCGCAATTCCAAGTGGGATATAAACTGCATACTCTACTCAAGCTGCTAAGACTGTCGACAAGGGCCTTCTGAAGGAAAAAACAAGGTGACTGCTATGCAGTGTGAGGAGGTAGTTGTCCGGAGAGAACCTACACTAATCAAAGCAAACTCGCTAATAATCTAAAGAGCCTTGAAGATCAGTCTTTGGTGGGGATTCCTTGGAACCGATTCACCCGTTCCTTCATAGAATCGCGTTGACGTTGGGCAATCTTATTGCTCGGGTCGAATTGCAAGGCTTCCTCATAGGATTTCAGGGCTTGCTTAAAATCCTTTTTCACTTCGTATGCGTTCCCCAGGTTATTCCATGCAGTAACGTAGCCGGGCTGTAGCTTCACTGCCTTCTCGTACTGACTTATGGACGCATCCAAGTTATCGTCGCTGAAATAGCTGAAGCCCAATGCATTATACACCTGCACGGTCCAAAACTAGACATGAGACTTCATAAAAAGGGCTCGCAATCACATGGTTCAATAAATGCCACATTCATAATGAGCACTTTAAGGAAGCTTTCAATATTCCTGGCCCTGGCATATTGACGACACTCAGTGCCACTTTAGTTGCACAGTGGACGCAAAAAGCTTGGGATAACAAGCTGTAAAGTTGACCAACATCATGTGCAACTAGAGGTGAGAGAACAAGCTTAAAACAATCCGGTGCATTATGACACCTTATGACGAATTTGAGGTGACAAGTGCCCAATCCATGTCAAAGAGGTAGATTTGACACATAGGAGATATGTAAGCGCCACCTCTTCATGATCACTCTCGTTACTTGCGTAAGTGTACAGTCCATGTAGAACAAAATCGCTAACAGAAAAAACAAATGCTATGACCAATAAGAGAGCAAGATTAGTCCCACCAGACAAACGGCGAAAAAACAGTTATCAAACTAATACGAATCTTTAACGACTCCTTCGGTCAACCGAAAATAATAAAAATGACTAACCTGTGCTAAATCAGCTTCATCACCGTCCCATTTCTTGATGGCCTGTTCCAGATACTTCTTTGCAAGTACATAGTACTTCTTGCGCAGCATCACTGCTCCTAGCTCGAAGAATTCCTCGGACGAAGCCTCGCCGCTACGCACTCGATCCTACAAACAACAAGAAACCAAATCGAGACGCTTATGACTATGTAGTTTCGTGAAAAATGAATGGATACAAAGCAGACGCATCAATATAGTTGAAGGTTTAGGGCGGGTTTACACTCCTGGCAAGATTGTCTTGCGAAAATTGTTGCCACATACGCATTCGCATTCAAGTCATTATTTCACCAATTACCAAAATTACCGAATTTCTTGTCCCATGGCCAACAGAACAAAATGCTAAGGCCCTAAGGACAACCTTGCAAATACTGACCAATCACATGGAAACCCGTCTTAACTGCATAATCAGGAAGGTCTCTGTCATCCACAAACAAGGAGGCCGGGACAATGACATTCAAAGTCTCTTCTGAAACAGACTGCTATAGACCAACCTCTTGCTGGCGGTGCTTGATGTTCAATGGTTAATTTTAGTGCAAGACACACGAACCTGCAAATCCTTTGCGGCGGACTCTAACTCACGGCGGACGAGAACTTGCCGAACCACCAAGAAACTGCCAACTCCCAGCAGAGCTAACAACGCCCCCAAGTAGATCAGCTGCACTCCGAACTCCAACCCTTCACCGATCTCACCATAGGCCATGTTCGCTTCGAGGGTGGACGCATTGGCTGCCCCAGAAAACCCCACCAAAGCAGGCAGGGCAAGTAAACCCACCATTGCACCGCCTGAAACGCCACCTTCACCTGCAGCTTCAACCACCACGTGCAGAACCACAATATTATAACGAGTAGCCATGTCACTTAAGCACATATTGCTAGCGCAGTGAATTCTTGAAACAGTGAATAGATAAGCCCAATCGAAGGTGAAACCTAATCAATTTCGATGCATGAACCTTAGATAAGCATCCAAATGTCCACTGTAAGCACCATCCCGTCAGACTTTACAATCTTCCAACAGGTAGTGGGAGGGCTCAATCCAAACGCGTGCAACTCCTGAAATTCAAATAAAAATATCAAAAGAATTGGCAACATACCATCCCCTGTTGAACAGAAATTCTTGGAGAAATCCTCAGAGAAGGCATTCTTCGGAGACGCAAGTTGCCTCCAGTAGGAGGCACGCGTGCCGACTCGAGAAGCTGTTGAAGATTGTCGCTTGAAAGGCTGCTTCCTCCACAACCAGACGAACATTCCGAACATTTCATAGAGCCCCCGTGAGCGACTTCGATGCAAAATCCACTCTCAAAACATCGACCGATTCCTTTCATCTTTTTTCGCAACATTCACCTCAAAAGCCGAATTGGATTTTAATCACAGAAGAGACTCACTCTTGGCCCTACATCTTGCCTCATTCTCTTTTCAAATCTCCCCCACTTAGGGTTTCACAAAGTGTCCACTTTACTCAAAAATGCTCAGCAAACAGGAATTCTTTCACATTGTATACCAAAAAACAATCGATCTGAGATTATCTTCAATCACTAATCATAGGCTCCGGAATCGATCCTGTTTCCAAACTGCGAACGAAAGAAATGGATTCAAACTCCTCGTGTGTGAGGAGTGGATGAACCCGGACAAGAAGTCGGACTCACGCATTCCATACCTCAGAGACCACGGTCACGGTCACAGACTCGCACTTCTTCTCTCGTCCGATTCCCAACAAGCCACCCCCAAGCCTCCCATTCACAACCACCCTCCCATAGGAGCTCACGAGTCTCCGCCCACGAATCTCTAGCAGCGCCACACTCTCCACGCCCCCCCAAACCCGGCAGCTGGTCATGGCAGCTGCCATCGACCCTCGCTCCCCCTTCAACCCCAGAACCCGAACAACAGAAAATTCGCGCACCTCACTGGCTAACCCTAAAACTTCCCAACCAGCGGAAATCGGCAGAATCTCACAACCCGGCCAAGAAGGGTTGGGCCCTCACTATTCACTTAATTATTACTAATATAGTGGCAAAATGAAACGAGCAGGCAATTGCGCTGATTTTGGAAGCCCCGGGCCACCAGTGATGCTGTGCACACACGAAATGACAGGAAGTGGAGGAGGACTAAGTTAATTTACACTGGATGCAATTGACAAACTGCAGTTGGAGCACTCTGGCGGAGATGCAGTTGGCGTTGGCGAAGGCGTTGGCGGATGAATCTTATCTGGACCGCGTACCGCGTACCGAGTACCGACCCGTCCAATGTTCAGTGTTGCTGTCAGTCTGCTTGGCTCGGCCTTCAGTTGGGCATCCGGTCGTTCCCGGCCAGCGCAGGAGTTTGATTCCAGGTGGAATTCTCTGGAGCAGGAGATTTCCTTTCTTTTGTTAACGTAGCCAGGAGGTCCCAAAGCAGTTCAGGTTCTCAGTTAACCCCTAAATGCCCGAGGCACCAAATTCTGGTGTCGACAAAACTTTGAAGTTAAACAAAAACCCACCAAGTTATTATTTTTAGTAGTTTACATTTTTGAAAAATTCTTTTCCAAAGGTCTAGTTTCAGCATTAAAAATTCAATTTTGAAAATGAATGATTATGATTTTTTTATACAAGATTTTTTTAATCTTGATTTTCTAGTATTAAGGGCTCTTACAAATACTTTAGATCTTGGAAAAAAAATCATATTAGGAATTCATTTTAGAAAATTGGATTGTAGATATTGAGAAGCCATAAATTAATTGGGGTTATGCTTGTTATGTCCTTTAAGCTCATATTTTTTTGGTAACCAACTTTTAAGGTTTTGACACATGAACAGAGGATCAAAAGACTTAAAATCACTTTCATAATTTCAACACCCTCCTGATCAAACATTATAATCTTTCAATCCATCACCAATATTGTTGTGTTTTCTTTTCCTATGTGATCACTAATATGTATAGTTTGACTTTGCACAATTATGATTCCAAAAAAATTGATAAAACTTATCAAATTGTTGGCTTATCAGATTGTTGGCTTTTTGTTCAATTTGAAGCAAATTTCAAGAAGCTCAAAAAAGGCTTTGGGTATTTAGAAGTTAATCCATATCATACAGAGCCTATAATTGTACAGTCAAATGGAAAAGTCTCATTTAGCAATCCTCTATTGTTCCATTAGGTTTTGATGACTCCTTTGCATAAAGAAAAGAAGCCAAAAATAGCCATCTAAAGCCTATGGTGCAATCCATTTGTGATATAAAGTCTTTCTCTAGAAGTTAGAATTTTGGGCTAGTATAGAAAGTAGAAAATGCAAAGATTAGAATGAAAATCCTAATTGATAAGATTATCAATAGGAAAATGAAAGAAGGGTGCCCTTGGGAAAGTATTCATTTAGAGCACCCACTCCCCTCAGCCTCAAAAAAACACCTTCGTCACCTTATTGTTATTTAGACTATTGGGTCCATTTTAGTGCATTTCGGTCATTTTTGGGCCAATTCACCAAACTGTTGTTTAGTGGAGCTTTTGTGCTTCGTGGTGGTGGTGGTGGTGGTGGTTTCTTAAGCAATCTTTGAAGGACATTGGAGTTCCTTCAAAGCTTGTTTCCACATATAGATCATGTTCTTGTTGTTTTGTACTAACTTGTTGTTTTAAGTTGGTTTTGTTTAAATTAATATACTAATTCTAGAGTTAGCCTCTTTTATACCTTGGTGATGTTGCTTAGGGGGGCCTCTGGTGTTTATTTGTAAGTTTCACACTTCTAAAGTGGAAATTTTTTAAGTGTAAAATTCCATAGGAGTTGTGTTTTATTATGCTAATGTCTTTATACTACTTATGCCTTGCCAAAAACTTATACTTAGTTCCCTTGGTTTCTTCTAGACGGCAAAGCTTTGAATCCCCTTGTACCCAAAGTATTTAGATATTATCTTAGAACAAAAATAGCCCGAAGCTTGGAATCCCCTTGTACTAGAAAACTCTCAAAATTCTCAAGTATCACCAAACTTGTATTCAAGTTTAAGTATCATGGCTTCCCTCCAAAGTTTAGTGTCCAAAACACAAGTTGGGAGAACCAAAATTTAGCATCCAAAATTTAGCACTAGAACTCTAAACCATAGCCCTTACATCCCAATCTCCCATTTCAATATTCGTATTTCCTTTCTCAAGTTAGATTGAATTGACGATTCAAAAATCCAAGTGCAATGTCCCAAAAAGTCCCATGCCCCCAATTTTAGCCAGATCAATTTGCAAAGGACACCAAAATATTAGAGTTCTATAGGGTCTACCAAAACTCCATGAGGCTCCAATACTAAGACAAGGTAGTGTCGTATGCGTAGCGTGCGGTAAATACCATTTACAACACCCAAACGTGTAAACTAACTCGAAATATCATCCCAGGGGATTCTAGTATGTTGTTGCAAGCCTAGGTTATCCATTCTACCAACTTAAGCTCTCTCTTTCCGGAATCCAATCCGGATTCACTCTGTTTCCAGATTCTGGATCCATCACTTCACTCACAAACACTGGTTTTTGGTACCCCTGTTTTACCCTCAAAGGGTCCACCTTTGATTGTATAGAGGGGTAGGGACTCACCACTCGTATTCCTTACACTCTCTTCTCTCTCTAAACTACCTAAACCACATTTAGACCAAGGGTTGTGTTAGATTAGCCCAGAAACACTCTCATAACTATCTGGATGGCCAATCCGGAAAGCAGGTCACGTAGAGCGGCCTCTAGACTTCTTCACTACAATGACAGACCAATAGAGACTGGATCTAAGGTAGGGATTGTGAGTCGTTCACTAAACTGATCCTAGGGTTTGGCTGACCTTCCGGTAAGTGATATGGGGGTTCTTCCACTGGTGGTTGCTTATCTCCACACGGAACCCTCTCTGGTATTCCGAATCTACACCTACACCACTCCTAATCGGATTCCCGTTCCAGGAGTTTAAAGACACGTGCTCAAGACCAAAATCTCAAGTCTAGATTACATAACAGACATTCCTCAACACTTAGACCCAAGTCCCCTCAGATCCGGATTCTTCCTTTCCTCCTCCTCTCTTACACTTTACACACTCACACGGAAACACAAGGAAGCTGGATATACGACAGATCAATCCTTGAGGATCCACTTGGTGGCTTAGATTAAAAGAAAGGATGATAAAATACAAAACTATAACGCTAGGATGGAATCAGAGGCAAACAACCTGCCTCACACTATAAAACTTCAAAAACATCCAAAGGCAAAAAGGCCACCCGGAAATCCAGGTGACCACTCACAAACTCCCCGAAAAATCCAGAAAAGTAAGATCCTATAAATTCGGAACCCGGTCCCACACCTGGAAATCCGGATCCGGTTCAAAATTGAAATCCTATCTGCCTAAAGAAAAATCCTATCTACTTTCCCTTCCGCGCTTTCTTCTGGCTGCTCCCGCCTTAATTCGCTGGAGCTCGCGTGGATGACCTCGGAGTTGCCTTCGGGGTTGCCTTGATGGGGGTCATCTGTAACACCACTCGGGTTTGTATCTTCCAGATTTCCGGAGGAGAGTAGTCCCCTTCTTCCTCATCCTCGTCCCCCGATCCGGTCCGGTCCTCTTCCTCCTCAGATTTCAGAATTTGAATTATCTCCCTCTCGTTCTCCTCACCTGGAGACGTCTCATCCAACACGATGGGCTCGATCTCCTTCCTTGGTTGCTGCTCCTCCACCATATGCTCGAATTCCTCCGGATGAGAGCGGGCCGGATTCAACAACCCCCCAATCCGCTCTATCAGTTGACCACGGGCTTGGGTGTGTAGTGTAGGCAGCGGCTCCTTTTCCGGAAGATTGAACATTGGGACAACTGGGGAAACCGTAATCTTTGGAGGCGCCAACTCTCGTTTTGTATCCAGCTACGTGCTTGGCTCGGGTGCTGACTTCACGCTTCTCCGGATTGTCTTCTCCAACTGCTTGGAGAAGGGTTCCGTGGAGTACCAAAGAGTCTCCCGCGAGGCTTCTGGTTTTGAAGGTAGCGGCATTGAGGCGGTGAACTTGACAGGTGTTTCCATACCGAAATGGATCTCCGGAAAGTTGGAGAAGTCCATTACCCGATCGGGGTCGATCTACCCAAGCAACTGCCTCATCTCCTTCAATGTGAGCTCCATCCGTGAGGAGAAGTCCACGAGTATCCGAATCACCTTGGATTCGGTGAGGTGCCCTTCCTCGGTCAACTGGCTCTAGGTTAGAGCCGCCTTCATCACCATGTCTGCTGGCTTGTCTACTAAGCCAGATAAGTTCTTCAACAGCTGGAGGGCTTCCTTCTCCCTTTGCTTCGTTGCAACCATCTCCCCTTGCGCCCAGCTTAGTCTTGTCTGAAGATCCGCTTTCTCTTTCTCCGGGGCTACGATCTATCTATCTTTCCGCTCGAGGACTTCCGGATTTGGAAGTTTCTTCAACGCGTTGAGGATGTCTTTCGGTTCCGTCTTCAACTCCCGGCTTATCCTTCTGAGCAGATCCGTCAGGCTGTCGTGGTACTCTTGCGCTTGGAGTACCCAATTGAATCCGGTCTTGAAGAACCCGAATATGCTTCCTTCCTCCTCTTCGGAGATCTTCTGTTGAGCCGGAAGCTTTCCCTGTGATGTCAGATCCGTCGACTTCCGGTGCCTCCGCTCCAAGGGTTGCTCATCCTCTTCCGGATCCTCCTCCTCTTCGACCAACGGCTGCTCCGATGTCACTTCTTCCGTCAGGCCGTATTGGAGGATGGTCGCTCCAGTGTTGTACTCCACCATCTCCGCATCGCTGAGAAGCTCTACGTAGTGGTAGAGATGGAAAAGATACAGCCCTATGGGGCTGGTCTTTCCCTTTCCCACGTTGGTGGCAAGCTTGGTGACTACGGAACCAATCACCTTGCCCCAACTGACTGGTCTACCCTCAAAAGCACCAAAGATGGTGTTTGCTATTGTAACCGTAATCCGGGTAGGCTTTCCGGATACAGAATGGGGATCAAGAAGTCTAGGACATGCCTCTGTCTTGCATCCAGGCAGTCACTAATCGCATACCCTTCCTTAGAATGGGCATCGTTCTTCAACTTTCCTACCGTAAACTTGTCTGTCCGGGAAGCTAAACCAGATCCCTTTTTGGAAAATCCGTAAACCTTAGCCCAAACTTCATTAGTCCAGGTTTGAGGCCTTCCTCTCACTATCAACTCATATTGGTTTGACGCTCCTACTATCAACTCCTAGATCATCCAGTCGTTTTTTACGGTCCATGGCCGCATGAACAAACCGACACATCCTATCTCACTAAGGTCATCTTCTAGCTGGGATCTCTCTCTCAGCCTTTCCGGAATGGTTGGACAAACCATCCGGTTGGTGACCAAAGTCTTCCAGATATCTCCCTCCGCCATCTCAAACCACTCTAAAATCTGAACATACTATCACCTCTCACCCGAGCACTAACTCACCACTCTTTCACTCAGATATGCATGCACAAAACAGTTGTGGGAAAAGAGGAAGATCAAATGGTAGTGGCGGAGTTAAGTACCCGTCAAAATACCGATCGTTCGTAAAGCGGACCGTTCACCCGTAACGGGTCCCTATCTCTAGACCAGAAGTCTAGACAATAGACTGTCGCTATCCAGGTTTCCGGATTCCGGATCCGTCCTGGATCCCGTTACGGATTAGTTGGAGTATTCTCTTAGTCTAAATGAGTTGTTTAGGCTAAGAGGGCTGTAATACTTTTTGCCTGTTAGAAAGTTTGAAAAATTCTACATAGTTATACCCTTATAAATACTAACATGGTGACTTCTAAGATTACAGCTCGCGATAGGTAGGTAAACAAAATCGCTCAAGTAGGATTGGAGTCAATTAGGCTAGGGAGCTAAAGATCACTCAAGCATGGAGGGTTGTTCATGTCGTACGCGTAGTGGGCAGTAAATACCATTTATTACACCAAAACGTGTAAACTAACTCGAAATATTGTCCTAGGTGATTCTAGTATGTTGTTGCAAGCCTAGGTTATCCGTTCTACTGACTTAAGCACTCTCTTTCTGGAATCAAGTCCAGATTCCAATCTGGATCCACTCTTTATCCGGATTCTGGATCCATTACGTCACACACACACACCGGTTTTTGGTACCTCTGTTTTACCCTCAGAGGGTCCACCTTTGATTGTATAGAGGGGTAGGAACTCACCACTCATATTCCTCACACTCTCTTCTCTCTCAAAACTACACAACACACTTAGACCATGTCGCACCCCTTAGTGACACTTACCACCTTAAATTCTCTTCCAATGCTTCTCAAGCACTTGATACTTTAGTGGCACCAAGGGTCACGCTCTTCTAACACTGCACATGCCACATACATCCAATGTTAGTCCCCCCTTCCAACTCTTTGTGTTAAGTCCCAGTCACCGGGACTACTAGCACACACACACCCATCATGACACCGGGGCATGTTACTTGGTAACATGGGGCGGAACTTCCATCTTATTGTGCAAGGACCCATGGTGGCACTACTCACTATGGTCCTAACCGCCCTTGAGTGTAACCCCAACTCCATACTAGGCTCCTTGTGTATTTGCTACTTTCCACTTTATCACTAATCAGGACTCACCATTCGAGACACCTCACATAGCCTAGCAAGGAGTGGGACTCCACCCAACCGGTGCCACGGGACACACCCAAGTGTCCCATGGTGCCTTGGAGTGGTGGTGACCCCACACCACCAACCTTGAGTCAACGGGACTCACCAAGGCTCCAAGAGGGAGTGAGGAGGGAGACCAACCCCTCCTATAGTACTCTCTATGGGATTCGGCAGACCCCTCCTGCCTTGTATGTCAAAGGGAACTCTCAAAACCACTTTGGTTTTGGAAGACCACCTCGTTTCTCCCGATTCGCGCAAGTTTGAAACTCCCAAATTTCCACCCGGCATAACTTTGCGGTTCAGGATCCAAATTGCACATGCGACCCCATTTTCGACATCTACTTGACGCGTAGATATCGATGGACTACTCAATTGCTCCATTAGGACAAGTACTTGCAAAGTTATTGCCCTCCAAAGATTCGGGACACTCCCGGCGCGGCCGGGACACCCCCAACTTTGAACGCCCATAACTTTTGACTCGCAAGTCCAAATCACGCGTTCTTTGGACGGCTAGAAGCGTCTTCTCAAGACCTTTCCAAGCATATATCACACGCCCCCAAATTCGTCCGGATCAGAGCGCTACATCGCTCTGATCGCTCGGGACTCCTAGTCCCCCTCACCTCATCTCTTGCAAGGCTTGGGGAGTCACCCCCAATGTCCCCCTTGCTCACCAAGGTGGCATGAGCACGCCTTGTGATGAGGGTCGTGACAGACCAACTATTGCATTTGATCAGACTGGAAACACTCTCACAACTTTCCAGATGGTCAATCCGGAAGGTAGGTCACATAGAGTCACCTCTAGACTTTTCCACTACAATGACAGACTAACAGAAACAGGAACTAATATAAGGATTGTAAGTCGTTTGTAAGACTAATCCTAGGATTTGGCTAACCTTCTGGTAAGTGGTATGGGGATTTCTTCTGTTAGCGGTTGCTTATCTCCACACGGAACCTTCCTTGGTATTCCGAACTTACACCCACACCACCCCTAATCGAATTCCCGTTCCAGGAGTTTAAAGACACGTGCTCAAGACCAAAATCACTAGTCTGGACTACGACACAAACACTCCGCACAAATTAGCTCCAAATTCCCTCAGATCCGGATTCTTCCTTTCCTCCTCCTCTCTTACACTTCCTCACACTTACAAGACAACACCGGAAAGCTGGATATACAATAAGTCAATTCCTGAGGGTCCACTTAGTGGCTTAGATTAAAGAAAAGATGACAAAATATAAACTATAATGCTAGGATGGAATGAGAGGCAACAAACGTGCCTCACACTTAAAAACTCAAAACAACCAAAGGTAAAAAGGCAAAAAGGGCACCTGAAAATCCAGGTGACCACTCACAAACTTCCTGAGAAACCTGGAAAAGTCAGATCCTACAAATCCAGAGCCCGGGCCCACGCTTAGGAATCCAGATCCGATTCAAAACTTAAATCCTTAACTGCCTAAAATCCTAACTACTTTGCCTTCCGCGCTTTCTTCTGGCTGCTCCCGCCTTGACTTGTTGGTGCCCTCGTGGATGACCTTGGAGTAGCTTTTGGAGTTGCCTTCACCGGTGTCATCCGTAATGCTGCCCAAGTTTGGATCTTCCAGATTTCCAGAGGAGAGTATTTCCCTTCTTCCTCCTCCTCGTCTTCCGATCCGGTCCGATACTCTTCCTCCTCAGATTTCTCAATCTGAGTTATCTCCCTATCATCTTCCTCGCCTGGAGACGTCTCATCCAATATGATGGGATCCATCTCCTTCCTTTGTTGCTGCTGTTGTAGCATGTGTTCGAATCCTTTCGGATGGGTCCGAGCCAGATTTAACAGTCCTCCAATCCACTCCATCAATTCACCCCAGGTCTGGGTGCGAGATGTTTGAAGTGCCTCTTTCTCTGGAAGGTGGAATTCTAGGACGGGTGGCAAAATCGTAATCTCCGGCGGTGCTAACTCCCGTGTCGCTTTCGGTTGCGTACTTGGCTCGCACGTTGTCTTCACACTCCCCCGAATTGTCTTCTCGAGTTGCGTGGAGAAGGGTTTCGTCGAATGCTGGAGAGTTTCCCATAGGGCTTCCGGTCTAGACGGTAGTGGCATGGAGGCTATGAGCTTCACTGGAGTTTCCGTATCGAAGTGAATCTCCGGAAAACTAGAGAAGTCCATTACACGATCAAGGTCTATCTGCCCAAGCAACTGTTGCATCTCCTTCAACATAGACTCTACCTTGGAGGAGAAGTCTACTAGAATCCGGATCACCTTCGATCCGGTAAGGTGCCCCTCCTTTGCTAGCCAATTCTGCATGAGAGCCGCCTTCATCACAAGGTCGACTAGCTTGTCTACCAACCCGGATAGGTTCTTCACCAACTGCAAGGCTTCCTTCTCCCTTTGCTTTGCTGCGGCCATCTCACCTTGAGCCCAGCTCAGTCTAGCTTGAAGGTCCACCTTTTCCTTCTCCAGACCTTCAATCTGCTTGTCTTTCTTCTCTAGCGCTTCCAAATGTGGAAGTTTCTTCAATGCGTCGAGGATATCTTCCGGTTCCGTCTTCAACTCCCGACTGATCCTCCTTAGCAGATCCACTAGGTTCTCGTGGTACTCTTGCGTTTGCAATACCCAGTTGAACCCGGTCTTGAAGAATCCGGATATGCCACCTTCTTCTTCCTTCGATATCTTCTGTTGAGCCAGAAGCTTCCCCCGAGACGTCGGATCAATGGACTTCCGTCGCCTCCGATCCTAGAGTTGTTCCTCCTCTTTCGAATCCTCTTCCTCCCCTATCGGCGGCTGCTCTACCGTCACTTCTTTTGTGAGGTCGTATTAGAAGATGGTCGATCCGGTATTGTGCTCTACCATTTCCGCATCACTTAGGAGCTTTGCATGGTGGTAGAGGTGGAATAGATACGGACCTATGGGGCTGGTCTTTGCTTTCCCTACGTTGGCAACAAGTTTGGAGACCACTGCTCCAATTACCTTGCCCCAATTCACTAGCCTACCCTCCATAGCACCAAAGATGGTGTTTGCTACCGTAACCGTAACCCGTGTAGGCTTTTCCAGATAGAAGATGGGGATCAAGAACTCTAGAACATGCCTCTGCCTAGCATCTAGGTAGTCGCTAATGGCATACCCTTCCTTAGAATGGGCTGTATTCTTGAATTTCCCGACCGTAAACTTGTTTGTCCGAGAAGCTAAACCAGATCCCTTTTTAGGAAATCCGTAAACTTTAGCCCAAACTTTGTCGGTCCAAGTTGCAGGTCTCCCTCTCATTGTCAACTCGTACTGGTTTGAAGCACCTACAATCAGCTCTTGAATCATCTGGTCATTCTTTACGGTCCATGGCCTCATGAACAGACCAATACACCCTATCTCACTCAGATCATCCTCTAGCTATGACCTCTCTCTCAACCTTTCCGGAATGGTTGGACAAACCATCTGCCCCGTCACTAACGGTTTCCGGATATCTCCCTCCGTCATTACAAACTACACTGAAATCTGAACACGTAGTAGTTCCTCACCCGATCACTAACTCACCACTCTTTCACTCAACTACACGGGCACAAAACAGTTGTGGAAGAAAGAGGAAGAACAAATGAGAGTGGCGGAGTTAAGTACCCGTCAACTTACCGACCGTTCCTAAACCGGACCGTTTACCCGTAACGGATCCATATTTTTCTAGGCCGGAAGTCTAGATAGTAGGTTGTCGCTATCCGGGTTTCTAGAATCCGGTTCCGTCCTAGATCCCATTACGGATTACCTGGAGCATCCTCTCAGCCTTAGGGAGATGTTTAGGCTAAGAGGGTTCTCATCCTTTTTCCCTATTACAAATTTTGAAAAATTCTATGTAATTATACACTCTTAAATACTAACCTAGTGGCTTCTAGGATTACGGCTCGCGACAATTCAAGTTGGAGAGTCCAAGTCCAATAGTCTAATTTGAAAATTGATTCTAAGAATCCAATTCAAAAATTGGGGTGCAAGGGAGTCTTGTTAATGAGGAGGAGGAGGGGCACACCACAAAAATCCTTACAAATAAAGTTAACATAGAAGAAGAGGGGAGTAGAAGAGCTCCAAGGTAGATGTTGAAATTGCCAATACTACCTTCAAAAGAAAGTGGAAGTCTTGATTTTTGAGAAGCAAAAAACCCACTAGCCTTTGGCATCAATTCTTCGGCTTGAACTAGGTGGTGGGTTTCTCTGAAGTGAAACGGCAACTACTAGTGAAGGATTTAGCAATGAATGATAGAATGAAGTTGTCATTTAGTTGTTGAGAAATTTGCAATAGTAAGAAGATTAAGTAGAGATCTAAGGGAATTAAAGTGAGCCATTACACTACAAGAGAAAGGGTGTTTTAAATATAGTCCTAGTAGTATAGTTCAATCTATGAGTAGTGATCTGAAAGGGGTACTTTTAGTAAAATTTTACTATGAACACCCCTTTCAAATCATTACTTATAGGCCTATAGTACAAGGACTATCCCTAAAAGACCCCTTTCTCTTGTAGTACTAGGAAGTAGATTAGAAAATAATTGACTTGGATAGGGTACTATAAGAGAAAGGGGTGTTCCTGGGGAGATCACTCTTTGTAACTTAAGGTATACACCTGCGTTAAGAGGGTATTTGATGTGGGGCTATTTACCTTCATTATTGCATTTTAGATGACTGTATTTTTGCATAAAAAGCTACGAGAGTGTATTTTCAATGCCCTATGTTTTTTTGTAAATTCCTTCATTCAATTTTTTAAATGGGATTATCTTACATAGAATATTCAAGTGTCCAAATTTTTCCTAAAACTGCCCTTCTTTACAAAAATTTCTTACCTCCACTACATGTATATATATAGACTAGGGATACACTATGAAACCAACAACAATCAAGTCAAGTCAAGTGTCATGGACCAAGTGATTGTTTTTAATAACAAATTTACCATTGAATACTTTAGAATCCCCATTGAATTAGTTGTGAATATCTCATTCAATATGATTAAGTGTGTTTAATACATACAACATCAAAGATTGAAGTTAATTGAACTATAAACTCTATCTTTGTATTGTATAGCTTTGGGGGCATTGAATCCACTAAGGTAGATTGCCCTATTTGTATAATGTGAAAATTTTTGCCATTTGTAGTCAACATTTACATTTGCACTTAATTTTTTTGATATATAAGCTATTAGTATTGTGGCACAATTTTTGTCAACCACCCTTCATTATAGATTTTCTTGTGGTTTTTCTTGATTGTGTCTGTTTTATCATCCACATGAAATTATTTATCCTTATCTATACTCACAGTACTATGAAAAATTTGCACCACCCCTATTTGTTCAGGCTAGCTTATTAATAAAAATTCCTACTACATGATGTTTTTATGTAGCCTAATTTATATATATTAGAGTATGTAGAATTTCATGGGCCCTATAGTAGCCCTACATAATATATAAATTTTTTTCCCTTTGAATTAAATGGACCCTATCTTTTAAGTCACATAGTTTTCTAAAACTCAAGAATAATCCCCCCGGGGGGGGGTTTAAGTATAGGCCTAGTAGTATAGACCTATAAGTAATGACCAGAAAGGATTGTTCATAGTAAAATTTTACTAAAAAAACATGGATTTATTATAAAACTATACTAAAAACACCCCTTTTAAGTCACTACCATAGGACTATACTACTAGGACTACATTTAAAACAGCCCTTTCTCTTGTAGTGGGGGGACCAAAATTTTATAATTGTCAATCATTTTCTTGGAGTTTGAGACAAATATTCCATACCATTGCAAAGTCAACTAGTAGAATATCAATAATAGAATATAATAGTATTATAAAGAAAAGGAGTAGAAAAAAAAAGGAGTAGGAAGAAAGAATAAGAAGAGAAACTTAGGATGATCTAGGAATTCATTTTCAATTTCAATTGCACCACTTGTATCAAAAAACCCATAAACATTAACCCCCAAGTGTCTAAGCCTTTCCAAGTGTGTTTTGACTATGAAAAAAGAACATGGATTTATAGTTATCCCCAATGAAGCATATTGCTTTTTTTCATAATTTCATATAAAAGGCCATATTTGTTATATTGAGACTTTTCACAGTCTCATTTTTATCTTTGACTTCAAGATAAACCACTTTTAATTATCTCTTTACTAGTATTTTTTTATAAATAGTTAACAACAACAACTTTTAGAATTTCATTATAGGATCAGTATTTGAGCATTATTTATTTTTGGTTTCAATTCCTAATTTTTTAAATGAATTTTCCAATAACTAGCATAATGTCTCAAAACCTCCGAAAAGTCTCAATATAACAAATATGACCTTATAAAAGTTTTTTGGGATTAGAGGTGACATGATGTCACAACGTATAATTTTTGATTTTTTTGGTTTACCTAGTCAAGCTAACTGGAAAATAAAGATATGTATCCAGAATTAGCTAAGGAACCATTTAGATCTGAATATGAAGCGGAAAATGAGATAGTGGAAAGATCTACTCAATCTAGTTTCCAGGGAGTGAACGGATAGGAGCGAATGTCTGACTGGACAGGGATGGACCGGATACCTTAGATGAACCGGATCTGGAATGAGTCAGGATGAGGTGGCAGGGAGTCCAATGGCTATAAAAGAGCTAGAGCTGCCTAGATCAAACTCTTTCTCATTTTCTTTTGCCTAGCGCTATCTGTGCTCTGCGTTTGCATTTGCACCTGTCGCTAAGTTTCCCGTGACAGTCTTTTGTGCCAGTGTCCGTTGCGAGACTTGTGGTCTTTGAGTGTTCGAACTTTAATCACCGGTTGAGATCGGGGAGCGAAAGCGAGAACGAGACGTGTGGCTAGGAGAGACAGTGAGGGAGTATCGGAAAGGGTCCCGAGCACACTCACCCTTGTCCATGCCACAGCTTAGGAAGAGGAGAGGCGGACAAGCTAGTATACCACCAACGGAGGTGAAGCTCCAGAAGGTAGTTCCGGTTGTTCCCTCCACTGAACCAGCCAAGTCCCAACTCATGGAAGATTTAACCTCCATGGGTTGCCTAGGGTTTGTGGAGAAACCCTGGGGCTTCAAAGAAGAGTCCATAGTCAGAGAACTCTTGGGCAAGGTGTCCAATGAGTTTGACAACACTCTAAGAGCCGTTCCACAACTGTGGACGGAAAACGTGTGGAGAGCAATCTATAGTTTCCGGGCAGGAGGGCTAGGAATGGCAAGCCGGAAGGATGAATTCTGCCGCGGAAAGTTTGAGGGAGCGGTCAACTCGAAAGACGGATACACGGTGGATGATTGCATCGATGAGCGGCAGCGCCGGCTGCTGAAGTTCTTAGTTCCGATCCTTCATCCGGAAAAACCGATGAGGGTGACTATCTCCCTGGCCAACACTATTTTTGGCGCTCTGAGAGGAGACCGGAAAGTTGACTGGGCTCGGATCATTTCCGAGCTGGTCACCCAACTCGAAGGAAGAGTGGGGAAGAGTAGGGCCACTCTGGTGTGTCCCTATCTCATGCACCTCTATCATTCTCACCAGCTCTTGAGCGCACTAGAGGAGAAGAGGTGGAAGGCTCAGGAAACTCTCCTGAGATATGGAGAATCGGAAACGAATGAGGAGATGGAATCCGGTTCCGATCCCAAGGAGAACAGTGAGTCAGAGGAAGAGGAGGCGCCAATGCCGCTCATGAAACGGCAGAAGACGACCTCTCCCAACAAGCGGGGTCCGCCGCCAACTCGTGACACCCCGGCCCCAGAGGAGAAGTCGGAGGTCGAGAAGACAGTGTTAGAAGAATCGGATCCCGACGATTCGTTCAAAGGGATCGTAAAAACCTTATGCGACATACGAGCAGATTGGAAGTTGAAGAAGAAGATCTTGGTAGCAATCGAGAGAATGGTGGGAGCAGCACCCGACAGAGAGTTACCGGGAAAAGGTGGCCGGTTGTATCTCTAATCCGGTCGAGGCCCAGAAGTAGGAAGCAGAGATCTGCCGGTTACAAGAGGAGGTAGATCGGATGAAGGCGGAGATCCTGGTGCACAAGGAGAACTTCGCAGCCACCAAGTCTATTGCAGAGGAAGCTCAGTAGATGATGGAGCAAGTGAAGGCCACGTTCGGGGAGACCGAAACGGCCCTCACCAAAGCCAAGTTGTTTGACGAGCGGGTGCACGAGGAGAAGAAGCTATCCGGTTCCCGGATGGTGAGGATTCTCAATGGCTTTGCCGAGTAGGTAGAAGCGGCAATGAAGGAGGCACGGAAGGTAGCGGACCGGATGGAGGAGAGTACCCGGATACTGTCGGGAGCAACTTGCTCTCACGGTATTCGACTCTCGGATATCTCTCTCCCGGATTCGTTCCTAGATGTGACAGTAGGAGAGGGGAAGGATGCGACCCCCAAGTCTAAGAGAACGACCCAAGCCGACACGCTTGGAACCGCCATCGACTTGGACTCACCACCCGCGTCCACAGGCGGCAATCCAGTTCCTCGACCTCAAGAGGTAGAGAGGAGTCGGAATCTAAACGAGGTTTTCGAGTAGATGGACCCAGGAGCGGACAGCGCGACCATCGGATCGCGAATAGGGGCTTAGGATGTATAGAGTAGGTAGAGTAGGAACGGATACGGAACTATTCCGATCCAGTTGGGAGTAGGTAGGACCGGAAAGTCCGATCGAGATGGCGGCGGAACTTTCGCGAGTTTTCCCACCCATTTGTAACTTTTTGAAGTGTATATAGTCAGCGCCCGCGAGGGACGCTGGGAGTCTTCTTTTTGCAATTTCTATTGTACCTTTGTATGCGCTCTATTGTTGTGTGTGTCTCCCAAGCTTGGCAGGTTTGCATGATGTGGAGTTAGGAAGGCGTAAGGCAGATTTGTGATTAGATTTCTCCCTTTAGTGCGATAGTTTCCGATCCTTAGTGTGTGTGCAGGTCGTGTGAGTGTTGGGAGTGTATTTCAGTGCCTCAACAAGATCTAGGGTTTTGAAGTTCCGAGTGAGATAGCCACTATTAGGCTAGGCGGATAGGGAGGGTATCCTTAGTCGCGTTAGAACTCCCGGACGGGTAGTCCGGTTGAGTGTCCGATCTTCTGAGAGGTCTCACCACCTTAGTTGGTAAATGGAATGATTCTAGTTATTGTTGGAACGGACGAGTACACTTGTAACCACCTAGCTTTGCACGGGTAGGAGTTGGCATTGAAGTCACTGTAGTAAGAACGGATCGTACGGGGGATCTCTGTGTGACCTGCATTCCGATTGATGTCGGGAGTGTTGTGAGGGATCAAACCGGATTTGAGTTAGTTAGGAGAGGAGGAGAGAACAATGGGTATTCAACTACTACAGGGTTGACAAATCCGAACGTCCGCCCCGAATATTCACGTCCAGACGTCCGGACGCACGGACTCCAGCGGACGTAGCGTCCCTAGTGCCGTCCGCAAGCGGACGGCGCGGTCGGGGCGGACGGTGGAGGGCGGATGGTGGAGTGCGGACGGGAGAGGCGGACGGTGAAGGGCGGATGGGCGCGGCGAACAGTGGAGGGCGGACGGGCAGGGCGGACGGTGGAGGGCGGACGAGCAGAGCAAACGGTCGAGGGCGGACAGTGGAGGGCGGACGAGCAGAGCAAACGGTCGAGGGGCGGACAGTGGAGGGCGGACGAGCAGAGCGGACGGTGGAGGGTGGACGGTGGGTTAAAGGATTAGGCCGTTGAGTAACGGGGTTCAATGTTTATTTATCAATGTTTTTACCAATTGCAGCATGTCATTTGAGCTTAGATTTTTGTTTTTCATATATTTCAATTGTCATGTAATGTAGTAGTGTATGTTGCTTCATTCAAAAGATAAAACATATTGTGCATTTTTAATTTTTCTATGAAATTTCAGTTTCATTTTGAAACAAAATCAAATTTAAAATTCTAATACATGAACGAGATGTATATCATCAATAAACAAACAATTTTTATAATGAAATGATTGAACAATACATTCTCAATATGTGCTCAATATATCATGAGCAACTAAGCAAAAAAATATTTAAGCTTCTAATTCCTCAATTCCTATGGACACCAATCTTCATCTCCTTTCACCTCAACTCCACTACTCTCTCCGTTAGCTCTCCGTTCAAAATCTTCATTGTCCGAATCATCTTCCGTATCATCTGAATCAAGTATCGTGGTCTTCTTCAAGCCTTTCTTTAAAGTAGGTTTACTCCCTTCCTTCGAATTTAATTTCTTTTTATTTACTTTCATAGAACCATGACGGGCTTTTTGAATAGGAACTTTTCTTTTCCTTCTATTGAAGGAAGCATTGACATCCTCATCAAGAGGGGTCTTTTTCTTCACCGGAGAGATAGCAAAAGGTTGCATATCTTTTTTAATTTCCCCCTTCCTGGATTCTCGAACCACCGCTTTCGATTTGGAGTCGGCCTGTCCGTGAATGGTTATCTCCACTTTGACTTTCTTTTGAAGTGGCGGAGTGCTGGTTGTTGCTTTGATGGGTTCTCCTACCATTCGTTTTTCTAAACGACGAGCACGCAACGTTACCAACAGTGGTTGATCACTATCCATATCAGTGAGGCATGTATGTGATGGCACTACTTTTTGTACATTACCGCCTGTAGAAATTTCTTTCGAAATGTTCATTAGACGTTTTCCATACCCAAAGCTTTGAAAACCCTCTAATCTTGTGA
>OY987267.1:27248141-27318562 GCA_963920665.1 Straminergon stramineum | reverse complement strand
TGACCACTCTCAAAGTGGGAGTGTTGAAGATCATGTACATATTAGTGTAGATAGTGTACATTCAGCCCTAGGAGTAGGATTAGACTCTTAGTTAGACTTAGAGTCTATTGGGTGTTGCTTGTAGTCAAAGGCAGCCCAGGTTGCTAGTTATCCCACATGGTTTGTGGATAACTAGTGAAAGGCTTTATGCTTATGTTCAGCCCATGCATGGGCCTTGGTATCTTCTACCATCTAAGTAAAGCCTTTCTCCATTCAAAACGCAATAGTATTTGGGGGACAATGGCGTAGTGGATGCAATTGGCATAGGTTGCATTGTAGTGGAGGTGGAGGTGAAGGGCCAATTGAGGACAATTCGCATCCAAGATGTGTTGCATGTGCCCAAGTTGCATGCCAATTTGCTCTCGGTGAGCAAGTTGGTGTCACAAGATTTGAAGGTGCAATTCAACAACAAGGGTTGCAGTTTAGGGGCACCCAATGGAGGGACAATTGTCACGGCATCAAGAGAGGGCAACTTGTACCAATTGAAGTTCAAAGTGGTGAACGGCACAAGCATGGCGTGTTTGGCCCAAGGACCACTCCATCAACACTCTTTGGAATTATGGCACAAGAGATTGGGCCACCTTAATGAGAAGAGTGTCAAGCGCCTTCAAAGCATGGTGGGTGGCATGCAAGTGGAGAAGGGCTCTTGTGATCTCAATTGTATTGCGTTTTGAATGGAGAAAGGCTTTACTTAGATGGTAGAAGATACCAAGGCCCATGCATGGGCTGAACATAAGCATAAAGCCTTTCACTAGTTATCCACAAACCATGTGGGATAACTAGCAACCTTGGGCTGCCTTTGACTACAAGCAACACCCAATAGACTCTAAGTCTAACTAAGAGTCTAATCCTACTCCTAGGGCTGAATGTACACTATCTACACTAATATGTACATGATCTTCAACACTCCCACTTTGAGAGTGGTCAAAGGCACGAAGGCCCATCTTCTCAATCAAGGTAAGGTGTTGGGGCTTCCCAAGAGCCTTGGTCAGCACATCAGCAACCATAGCTTGAGTAGGCACATACTTGAGCTCAATCACCTCAGCCTCCACTCTTTCACAAATGAAATGGTGTTGCACATCAATGTGCTTGGTCCGAGAGTGGTGGGTGGGATTCTTGGCCAAAGCAATGGCACCTTGGTTGTCACACAAAATTTGTGTGCTCCCCCCTTGCACAAGGCCAACATCAGCCAAGAGCTGCCTTAGCCAAATGGCCTCCTTGGTGCAATGGCTCATGGCCATGTACTCCGCTTCCGTTGTAGAAAGAGCTATGGTGGGCTGCCTCTTGGAATTCCATGAAATGGCACCCACTCCAAGCATAAACACATAGCCGGTGGTGGATCTTCGATCCCCCTCATCACCCGCCCAATCCGCATCACAATACCCATGCAAACTCACTTCAGCACCTCCTAGTTGCAACTCCAAGCCAAGTGTGCCTTGAAGGTACCTCATCACCCTCTTGACCGCAGCCCAATGCTTAGGGCCATACTTGGACATGTGTTGACTCACAACACTCACCGGGAAGGCCAAATCAGGCCTTGTGGCCACCATGGCATACATCAAACAACCAACCGCTGCCTTGTAAGGCACACCTTGCATTTCAGCCTTCACTTCCTCAAAATCAACATCCGTGAGCTTGGGCAACTTCTCATGAGTGTCAAGGGGTGTACCTATGGCTTTGCACTCCTCCATGTTGAACCTCTTCAAGATCTCCTCAAGGTACTTGTGTTGGCTCATGGTGATGGTGCGGGCAGCCCTATCCCTCTTGAACTCCACTCCAAGGCAATACCTCAACTCTCCAAGATCCGTCATCTCATACTCCTTGTGAAGCATAGCCTTCACCTCAAGCATCTTGATCATGTCACTTGCAAGGAGGATCAGATCATCCACATAGAGAATCACAATCACCAAATGCTCACTACTTTGCATGGTGTACAAAGAGTGATCAGCATTTCCTCTTTGGAAGCCCTTCCTTGCAAACATGCCATCAATATCCCTATACCACGCCCTCCCAGATTGCTTCAACCCGGGGAGGGCCTTGTTCAACTTGCATTTGAGATGCTCTTGCCCCTCTTGCACAAAGCCTTGGGGCTGATCCATGTAGATGACCTCCTCTAGCTTGGGATTGAGAAAAGCCGTCTTGACGTCCATTTGGTGCATCTCCAAGTCCATGGCTGCCCCTAGAGCCACAATGCACCTAATGGTGCTAAACTTAGCAACGAGGGCAAAGGTCTCATTGAAGTCCACCCCCTCCACTTGGGAGAACCCCTTGGCAACCAGCCTTGCCTTGTACCTCACAATCTTCCCCAAAGCATCCCTCTTGGTGGAGAAAACCCACTTGCAACCCACACTTGACCTCTTGGGAGGGAGGGCAGCAAGTTCCCATGTGCCCTTGGCAATGAGGGCCTTGTACTCCTCTTGCATGGCCGCCTCCCACTTGCTTGCATCCTCACAACGCAACACCTCCCCAAGTGTGGATGGATCTCCAAGGAAAGCCACATTGGCTTGTTCTTCTTGTTGTGGGGGAAGAATGTGATTCAGCCACCAATCTCCAAGGGGCTTGCGGGTCCTTGTTGGATAACGAGGCTCCTCTTGCTCTTCCAAGGGCTGATCATGCTCTTGCACCTTGGGTGAAGTGCTTGGACAAGGGGCAGCTGGTCTCTTCACCTTGGGTGTGGCCACCTTCTTCTTGGGCTCCACCAAGTCTCCATCTTCCTCCTCTTCATCTCCTTCCTCTTCCATGTCCACTCTTGGAGTTGTGCCCACCATTTGGGCTGGTCCTCCACTACTCCCACTTGGGCTCATCTCCAAGAGCTTGGGATCAGCTCCTTCCTCCTCCAAGAAGGTCACATCACGACACTTGATGATGGCCTTGGTCTCCACACACATCAGCCTATAAGCCTTGGTTCCCTCACAATAGCCAAGGAAAAGACACTTGGTGCCCTTGGCATCCAACTTGGTCCTCTTGGCACTTGGCACCAAGGCATAGGCAATGCATCCAAAGGTGCGCATGTGAGACACATGAGGTCTGATTCCACTCCAAGCTTCTTGGGGGGTCTTGCTTGTCAAGGCTTGTGTGGGGCACCGGTTCCTTGTATACACCGCATTGGACACAGCCTCCCCCCAAAGCTCATACTTCAGCCCTTGGCCATGAATCATGGACCTAGCCATCTCCACAATGGTTCGATTGGCACGCTCCGCTACGCCATTTTGTTGAGGAGTGTAAGGTGCTGATGTGTGGTGCTCAATGCCATGAGCCTTCAAGAAGGCCTCAAAGGCCTTGGACACATACTCTCCTCCATTATCGGACCGCAGCACCTTCACCTTGCATTCAGATTGGGCCTCCACAAGGGCCTTCCAAGTCTCAAAACGCCCAAACACCTCACTCTTGCACTTCAGCATGTACACCCAAATCTTGCGTGAGAAATCATCAATGAAAGTCACAAAATACCTTGCTCCTCCTATGGATGTTGTCTTCATTGGCCCACATACATCTGAATGCACAAGCTCCAAGGGCTTGTTGGCCCTTGTGGCCCCATCCTTGGGGAAGGGCTGCCTTGCTTGTTTCCCCTCTATGCACCCCTTGCACACCAACGAACTCCAATCATGCTTGCAAGAAGAGAGGTTCAGCCCCTTCACAATGTGTTGGAGGCTCTTCATGCTCTTCACATTCAAGTGCCCAAGCCTCCTATGCCAAAGCCCCACAAGGTCTTCATGAGCTGATCCTTGGGCCACACATGCCATGGAAGTGCCATTCACCTTGGTGAAGTGGAGGTGGTACAAATTGCCCTCACGAGGGGCTGATGCAATCAAAACACCACTAGTTGACCTCACCACACACCCCACCATGTTGAAATGCACCTTCAAACCTCCCAAAGACAATTGGCTCACGAAAATCAAATTGGCATGCAACTTGGGGACATGGAGGGCCTTTTGGATCTGAATCCTCTTGGTCCTCCCCTCCACTTGCACCTCCACAAGAATCTCCCCCATGCCAAGGGCCTCCACCATGCCATTGTCTCCCAAATGAATCCTCTTCCCCACAATGGGCTGATAGGTGTGGAAGGCATCTCTATGGCTGGTCATGTATTGAGTGGCCCCCGAATCCACAATCCAAGTGAACATGTTGGCCTTCTCCCCTCCTCCATAGGTGGCAAAGGCAAAGTCCTCTTCATCCTCCACTTGGCAAGCTTGGTGTGCACTCCCCTTGTCTTTGGCTTAGCTGCCCTTGCAATGCTTGGCAATGTGGCCTGATTTGCCACAATTGAAGCACGTCCTTGTCTCCTTGAACGCCTTGGTGTTGCCTCCCTTGCCATGTCTTGAGACAAGGGCTGATCCCTCCCCTTGGGCCTCATTTTCCTTGCGCTTGGTCATCTCATGCATCAAGCGTGCCGTCACAAACTCCATGGTCAGCTCCTTGGTGGGTCTTGTCTCCAAGGCGGTGATGAGGTACTCATAGGATGGTGGCAAACTCTCCAACAAGGTCATCACCACATCTCCATCCGTGACGGGGGCCTCCAAGCAAGCAAGCAAGCTGATCCGCAAGGGCCTTGATCTTGTTGACATGATCCAAGATGTCATCCTCCTCTTGCATCTTCATAGTGAAGAACTTCCGCCTTAGAAAGAGAATGTTGGAGAGGCTCTTGGTCTCATGGATGTTGCAAAGGGTGGTCCATGCTTGGGCTGGTCCTTTGCAATGGCGGATGTGAGCAATTTGCCGGTCCACAAGATTGATGGCTATGAGAGCAAAGGCCTTCTTCTCCTTCCTCTCAAACGCCTTCTTGGTCTTCAAATCAGCATCTTCACTTGGAGGCTCCTCACTCCCATCCACCACCTCCCACAAATCCTTCTTCGCAAGAATCATCTCCATCTTGAACTTCCACATCCCAAAATTCTCCCCATTGAACTTGTCAATGATGCGGACGCCCTCTCCTCCACTTGAGGCCATGTTGAATCAGCTCCCACTTGTTGGCAGCACCCACAAGGTCTCCAATCTGAATTCACCCTCCAAAACCTCCCTTGGGGCGAATTGGGCTGAAATGGGACCAATCAGCCCTCACAAGCACCTTGCAACCCTAAGAACGCCACACCACTCCTCACAAGCACAAGACTTCCTCTCCACACCAAATCAGACCCTAATGAAGCTCACAACCACCACATGCTCGTCATGGGCTGGTTCTACTTCAAAATCACAATTCTCCTCACAATTCTCCTCACAAATTGGATCCTCCACACTCCAAAGATCTCAAAGCTTCCAATCAGCCCTAGATTGAAGCTCCCACTCACAATGAGCACCTCATGGACCACAATGGGCTCAACCAGCCCTACTTGGCTCACCAAGTCACTCAAGAACCCCAATTGGGTGTCACTCTCTCTCAATGACACAAATCAGCCCTCTTGAGTTTACAATGTCCACTATGAGGTCTCACACACTCACAAGGGCACAAACTAGCCCTTTTGCTTCACAAAGTCCTCTACTTGGTCTCACACACTCACAAGGGCACAAATCAGCCCTCTTAGGATCACAATTTTGTCTCACTCACTCATAAGGGCACCACTCAGCCCTCAATGCATGGAAACGCCTAATGCAACCCACAAATGCTACCAAGCCTTACCAAGGACTCTCACAAGATTGCAATTGCTAAAATGACAATCACCAATGTACCCAAGTGCACAATCAGCCCCAATGGGTTGCCAATGTACACTTGCAAGCACAAACTCAAACAAGGAGCATGAAACCAGCCCTAAGTAGGTCTGATTTCAATCATGAGCAATCTCACACTCAAAAATGAACTCTAAACCTCACAAACCAGCCCACAAAAGCTCAAAACAAGAGATGCAATTGAAAGACCTTTTTTCTTTGTTTTGAAAAAATTTACTCACACCATATGGTTTGTAGGTGACCAAGAGCCCAAATTCAATATGCTCCTCCAAGCTCCAAGAACTTCTCCAAATGAATTGAATTTCTCCCTCATGTGCAACACCAAGTGCGTGGGCCCATAACCTATTGAGTTTTGAATGGAGAAAGGCTTTACTTAGATGGTAGAAGATACCAAGGCCCATGAATGGGCTGAACATAAGCATAAAGCCTTTCACTAGTTATCCACAAACCATGTGGGATAACTAGCAACCTTGGGCTGCCTTTGACTACAAGCAACACCCAATAGACTCCAAGTCTAACTAAGAGTCTAATCCTACTCCTAGGGCTGGATGTACACTATCTACACTAATATGTACATGATCTTCAACAAATTGTGAGGCTTGCATTGAAGGCAAGCAAGCGAGGCAACCGTTTCCAAGCGATGGAGCAACGAGGGCAACCAAGGTGTTGGAGATTGTGCACTCCGATGTGTGTGGCCTAATGAAGACCCCTTCCATGGGTGGTGCAAGGTATTTCTTGACCTTCATTGATGATTTTTCAAGGAAGGTGTGGGTGTTCATGCTCAAGTGCAAGAGTGAGGTGTTTGAGAGGTTCAAGGTATGGAAGGCACTTGTGGAGAATGAATCGGGGCAAAGGGTGAAGGTATTGAGGTCGGACAATGGAGGGGAATACATGTCCAAGGCCTTTGAGGCTTTTATGAGGGAGCATGGCATTCAACACCAAACTTCGACCCCTTATACTCCACAACAAAATGGTGTGGCTGAGCGTGCCAATCGCACACTTGTGGAGATGGCTCGTGCCATGTTGCATGCTCAAGACCTTAAGTATGATCTTTGGGCGGAGGCCGTATCGAATGCAGCCTATACACGCAATCGTTGCCCCACTAATGCAGTTGCATCCATGACGCCACAAGAAGCATGGAGTGGAAGAAGGCCCAACATTGGTCACATGCGCATCTTTGGATGCATTGCATATGCCTTGGATTTGAGTCCCAAGCGCTCCAAGCTTGATGCCAAGGGCATCAAGTGCTTGTTGTTGGGCTATTGTGAGGACTCCAAGGCATATAGGTTGATGTGTTTGGAGACCAAGAAGATCATCAAGAGTCGAGATGTCACTTTCATGGAAAACAAGCAAGGAGTAAGCGATGCTGTGGAGATGAGTCCAAGTGGGAGCAACAAGGATGCCACGCATGAGGTGGACAAATCTCCAAGCATGGAGGTTTTGCTCAAGGATGAAGAGGATCTTGATGAGACACCACCAACACCCAAGGAGAAGACAAGTCCATCTACGAGCTCCTCCCCAAGTGAAGATGAGGAGGGAGATGCTTCCAAGGAGCCAAGATATCCTACAAGGGAGCGGAGGCCGCTTGGAGAATGGTGGAAAAATCACATCTTGCCACAAGAGCAAGTGGAGCATGCCAATTTGGCTCACGAAAATGATCCACACAACATGGAGGAAGCCATGAAGAGCACGGATGCAAGCAAGTGGGAGAAAGCCATGCAAGAGGAGTATGCCTCACTAACGGCCAAAGGTACATGGGAACTCTCTCCCCTTCCTCATGATCGTACAAGTGTTGGATGCAAGTGGGTGTTTTGTACTAAGAGAGATGCATCGGGCAACATTGTGCGCTACAAGGCAAGATTGGTAGCGAAGGGGTATTCTCAAGTTGAAGGGGTGGACTTCAATGAGACCTTTGCTCCCGTCGCCAAATTTTGCACCATTCGATGCATGGCAGCGATTGGGGCAGCTATGGACTTGGAGATGCACCAAATGGATGTTATCACGGCGTTTCTCAATCCTTGGCTTGAGGAGGTGATCTATATGGACCAGCCCAAGGGTTTTGTTCAAAAGGGTCGTGAACATCTCAAGTGTAAGCTCAAGAAGGCCATCTATGGGTTGAGGCAATCGGGAAGAGCATGGTATATGGATGTGGATGCATTGTTTGCAAGGGAGGGCTACACGAGGAGTCATGCCGACCACTCTCTCTACATTAAGCAAACAAGTGCATATTTGGTGATTGTTGTCGTTTATGTGGATGACTTGATTATCATGACCAACACCATTGACAAGATGGTCGAAGTGAAGGCTATGTTGAAGAGTCAATATGATATGAGCGACCTTGGAGAGCTACACTATTGCCTTGGTGTGGAGTTTACAAGGCAAAGGGCGACACGCACCATCACCATGAGCCAAAGCAAGTACATTGAGGGAGTGTTGAAGCGCTTCAACATGGAGGGGTGCAAATCCGTTGGCACACCTCTTGATGTGAAGGAAAAGATGCCCAAGCTAACGGATGAAGAGTATGAAGGTGTGAAGGCGGAAATGCAAGATGTGCCATACAAAGCTGCAGTGGGGAGCTTGATGTATGCGATGGTGGCTACAAGGCCTGACCTTGCATTTGCAATGAGTGTAGTGAGCCAACACATGGCCAAATGTGGCCCAAAGCATTGGGCAGCGGTCAAGAGGGTCATGCGATACCTTCAAGGTTCTTTGGATGCCAAGTTGGTACTTGGAGGCAAGAGCCTTGCATTGGTGGGCTTTTGTGATGCAGATTGGGCTGGAGATGCAACCGATAGGAGGTCCACAACAGGCTACGTGTTTATGCTTGGAGGTGGTGCCATTTCATGGAATTCAAAGAAACAACCCACGATTGCATTGTCTACCACCGAGGCGGAGTACATGGCCATTAGCCAATGCACAAGGGAGGCCATCTGGCTAAGACAACTTATGAGTGATGTTGGATTGGAGCAAAAGAAGGCAACACTCATCATGTGTGACAATCAACGCGCCATTGCCTTGATGAAGAATCCAATCCATCATTCTCGGAGCAAACACATCGACATTCAACACCATTTCATTCGTGAGAAGGTTGAAGTGGAGGTGATTGAGATGAAGTACATTTCTACGGAGCGCATGGTGGCGGATGTGCTTACAAAGGCCCTTGCCAAGCCACGACATGAAGTTCTACGCAAGAAGATGGGCTTGACATTGTTTCACAACAAACAAAGTGGGAGTGTTGAAGGAAGTGAGTAGGATGTCATAGGTTGTTTGAAGTAGGTCTTAAGTATGGGCTAACCTTAGTTATGTGTTGTTTGTAGTAAAAGCAATGAGATATTAGAGAGGGGAAGCCCTCTAAGTGGTGCCTATAGAGAGGGGCATAGCTCTTAGACAATTATCCCATATGGTTAGTCATTGCACTTGGTAGTAGAGTAGTATAAGAAGGCAACCCCTAGCATGGGTTGAATATCCCTTTCTCACACTTGTCTGTGTTCCTCTTCATTGAAATACATTCTTTTGTTCTCTTTCTCAATAAACCATGTGTTCTATGTTCATGCGTTGGGTCAACTTTCCAATGGAATAAGAGTCGGACTTCACCGAATATTTGTAGGTCGCTTTCATCACATCTAAACTCGTATCTGAACCCTCTGGCCCAAACAAATAGAACAACTCTGGAGCTGCCCACCAACGGCCCATCCTCTCAGCATCAAGTTTTTCCTGTTTTTCATATCCAAAATGCGAGGGAGCTCCTTCTTGAATACGACTTGCAATTCCCCAATCACAAATCCCAATGTTGATCTCTTCGTCTGAGAAGGGGGGATAATGCAACAATATGTTCATAGGTGACAAGTCATTGTGCAGCACCCCAGCATTGTGCACGAGACTTGTCACATAAACCAGGGCCCACACCAACTTCGCCTTGTGTCTTCAAAAGAGGCTAATTTCTTTTTGTTGCTGGCCTGTAAGTTGCTTGACCAACTTGATTTCATGCCATTCCGCATGCGACACCACCTTCTCATTCAAATGAAGCAACTCTTTGAAATTACCACCATTCCACCACAAAGTGTATGCTTCCATTGTTTGGTCATGGACAGCTAGGAATTTAATAATGGCCGGATGATTCAACGGGCATACCAGAGCCTCCACTGACCGTTCCACCCTCGCATCGCGTTTGTTCCTTTGCTTTGACAATTTCCCCGCGAAATGTACATGCGCTGGGATCGTGGACATCCCTTCAATGCGTACCTTGCGCACCTTTGCATATCCTCCTTGACGGTCAAATCCAGTAAGTGGGACCACCTTGGCCTCTGAGTAGACCCACATGATACATGAACCACTATCTCTTGTAAATGCAGCCTTCAATGCATCCGTCTGCCACCCCATATCCCTAGCTTCAGACCTTGACAATCTTTTTGCTGCAATTTGCCACCAATCTATCTTCTCACGGAACTCCTGGGCCCTATCCGTTTCTCCAAATCCAGGCACTATAGGTCGCAACTCAAGCATCAACTTCTTGGTGTTGAATATACCAGTTTGTAGGCAATTGCCAATCCACGTATGCCATTGGTTGAAATACACTTCATCCACATCTGCATAGTCCGAAGATTCCTTGCATTTCCTTGTAATAAATTCCTCCAACTCATCCTTCAAGGATTGGATGCCTACCTCTTTATTTCTCAAGTATTTCCTCTCCAAATATTGTACACTTTTTTCCTCATACCATTGGAGGACAAGCCTCATGCGCATAGGTCGTATATCGTGTTGGAGGATAGGTAGGGTCCTTATCGTGTGCTGTCTTGGACTTCTTTGTCTTGGATGGTCCCGGCACCCCCAATTACCTCTTTGGTAGTTATATCTACAACAAATGCTGCAGGATTATCAAGGTCCTTCTCCCAAGCCAATCCGACCCGTACTACTTCCTTCCTTTGAAGTAGACATGTCCTCTTTTGAAAAACGAGGCGTTCTTGACTTGAACTTGGAGAGAAAAATGGGCAAAAACTTCCCCTTCTGAAATCACCTTGGCCCACGAGCACGCATTCAGCCACTTCAAGGTGGATGAAAGCCAATGCGCAAGACCAAGAATGGCGACCGCAGGTCTGGGTGACCGCTTAAGTACCCGAGGTCGCCTTGGGGTGCGTGCGGGTTTGGCGCATGCAAAACGGGCGACCGCGGGTATGGGGCGACCGCGGGTATAAAAAGGATGGACCATCCTAAATAATTTTTAAAAGAAACCTTGATATGGGGTAGAAACATTGGCATTACAACTTCCCACTTCTATTTCACTTGCTTTCGAATAAAATCATAAGACCACTATGATATGGTCTAGAATGTGGAATTAGATTTTGACTTGTTTCTTTATGGTTCCAAATATATGTCTACAATGTTCACAAAGAAAAAAAAGGAATGGGCCAAAACGGAAAAAGGGAATCAGAAATATAAAAGTACGGGACATGATTGACTTCTATTGAAACAAAAAGGGAGAACTTGAAATACTTACATTCTACCTTTGCATAATGATATTATAGAGGTTACTTTAGAAGTGTCCAAATTCTTTTTCTAATTTCTTCAAGTTTGCTCTACAATGAACATGAATTCGGCATTTTTACACAACCCTAAACCCTTTTGGGGTGGAAGAGGTCATAAATGCAAACATACATGTTGCAGAGCACATTGAAATGAAGTAATGAACAATAAATGAAGCATATGCACATCAAGTCAAAAGATTGTTATCCTTGATGAAGACATTGTTCAAACCATCAAGGGTATTTGAATGCTATCATTTCTTTTTTTTGCATGCCAATCCTTCAAATTGGTCACCCACAAAATACAAGAAATTTCTAAATGGACAAATGGACACCTTTGAAATCATCCTTCTTAGACGTTGTAAATTGTTAAGTTACAAATTATAGATGCGGTCTTCGGAAGTAAACTTTCCAAGGAGGACCACCCCTCTTACACTACAAAATTTACAAGATGATGAGATGCTCTTCTATCCTATATAGAGAGTTTCTATCATTTATGGACTCAAAATTAGCCACCCCATCATTTAAAGATGAAGAACTGTCACATGCAAATCCTTATACAATGTACAATTTCTTTGGCTAAGTATTCTATGGAGGACATTCAATATGTTCTTGTAAAAGCTATCCAAGGTTTACTTCAACTTTTCTATACAAAAAAAATAATCTCTCTCCAAAGAGACAAAACGTCAAGTTTGGTCACTCCGATAGGTGAGCAAGAAACATCATTTGATTCCCAAGGTTTCGGAGATGTGCTATGAGGGTTGAGACGGTCAGTATTGAATTTCGTACGGAAATGTATGAGGTGCAAGGTTGCACCACATACATTTCCATCCGAAATTCAATACTGATTTCTTATAACTCTCATGGACCATCCCTAGACCTTGTGAATCAAATCACCTTCCCTCCCACATACCACAGGGAACTAGCTTGACGTCTTTTTTTTTCTTTTTTGTCGGTTGGCTACAAGAACCAAACCAAATTGATCTCATTGGGGATCGAACCCGAGACCTCCACAAGAACAATGACTTCGAGGAAGCCAAAACCTTCCATGCATCACCTGAAGATGCCTTGAAGACCCCAAGGTCCTAATGAAGTGACTTGTTCTTGGATGTTAAAAGTTGAACTCGTTATACTTATTAAAACTTCTTTGGATTGGAAGGCACGCTCTCACCCGCGTCGCCCCCCAATCCACGAAATTGGGCTCGAAACCACCAGGACCTGAAGTCGCCCCCATCCGCGCTCGCCCATGACCTGAAGTCGCCCCCCACCCGCGGTCGCCCCCCCCCCATCCACCAAATTAGGCTCGAACCACCAAAAACAGAAGCCCGCGCCCCACCCGCAGTCGCCCAGGACCTGAAGTCGCCCCCACCCGCGGTCGCCCCCCCCTCCGCCAAATTAGTCTGGAAACCACCAAAACAGAAGATCGCGTTCCCACCCGTGGTCGCCCAGGACCTGAAGTCGCCCCCAAGCCGAGGTCGCCCCTCCATCCACCAAATTGGGCTTGAAACCACCAGGACCTGAAGTCACCCCCCATCCGCGGTCACCCCCCCCCATCCACCAAATAGTCTGGAAACCACCAAAACAGAAGACCGCGTTCCCACCCGCGGTCGCCCAGGACCTGAAGTTGCCCCCAAGCCGCAGTCGCCCCCCCCCTTCGCCAAATTAGTCTGGAAACCACCAAAACAGAAGACCGCATTCCCACCCGTGGTCGCCCAGGACCTGAAGTCGCCCCCAAGCCGAGGTCGCCCCTCCATCCACCAAATTGGGCTCGAAACCACCAGGACTGAAGTCGCCCCCAAGCCACGGTCGCCCCCCCCTCCACCAAATTAGTCTGGAAACCACCAAAACAGAAGACGGCGCCCCCACCCGCGGTCGCCCCATTACCCGTGGTCGCCCAAGAAATGACCTGTGGTCGCCCTATATGCAGCCGCCCCCTGTACCCGCGGTCGCCTAGGAAATGACCTATGGTCGCCCTATATGCAGCCGCCCCTGTACCCATGGTCGCCCCATTACCCGAGGTTGCCTAGGAAAAGACCTGTGGTTGCATATGCAACCGCCCCCTATACCCACAGTCACCCTGCACCGAGGTCTCCTTCCAGAAACTGTAATTTTTCCTAATGGCAGTTTCTGAACAGTGGGACCCAGACCCGCGGTCGCCCAAGACCCGCACGCGCCCTCTTCCCACACGCACCCTAGGCGACTTCGGGTATTTAAGGGGATACTGGATTCCCAAGTCGTCACTTCCTTCGTCGCACCGCGCCTTTCATCCGCCTTGAAGCGTCTGACTACCGGTTCGTGGGTTGGAAGTTTGGGCATCTACACGTGTTGTAGCTTCCACGTTTACGAGTTCATTTCTTCGGTTATATTATCAACAAAAGTCTAGTTCTCTTTATGCTAGAGTGACACGACAAGATGACGAAGAAGAAAGGAGATCGCCATAGCAGGCAACGACGCGCCCTTCTTGACCCAACGGCTAAGGCATATCGGGGATGGCATCATGTAAGTTCCGATTGGACCTTGACGACTTGCAAGTTATTTGTGGATTGGTGCCATATCGACAAGCTCTTCCCTTACCATCGACACATTCACCATGTGAAGCAAAACCAAGCAAATCTTCATTACTGCAAGGATGATGCATTTGTCCAGAGATGTATTGAAGTGTACCGAGCATTGTACAGAAAGCGAAAAATTCCACGGAGCGAAGTCTCAATGAGCATATGCCAAATGGTATATGCAGAGTTACAATTGGGGAAAACGGTAGATTGGATGACCTTCAAGACATCCAAGAATGTCACGCTTCCAGATACAAAAGACATTCCAAGAGCGGGTCCTTCAAATAATCCTCGGGATGGGCTAGGGCCCAAAAAGAACATTATAGAAGGAGTGGCAGATGAGGATTATGTTTGGTCAACGTCAACTGGAGAATTGGACTCCGATGAAGAGCCATTGCCTGAACCTAGGGACAGGATGGAAGATACATCAATGGAAGAAAACTTAGCATTGGTGGTATCCGAAGAAGGCAACATGCAACGGACCACACCAACGGATGGAGAACCTTTTATGTCTGTGGAACCGATAGGGGTCCGTCCTCCTGAAGATGACGAAGTGTTCCATTACGTGCAAGCTCGCTTGCAAGAAATTAATGAAGATAGGTTGGATGGGGAGAGTGAAGACAAAGAAGAGATTCCTTTGACCTTGATGAATTTGCCTTCCATGAAAGGATTGCGTGAAATGCAACAAGAACATCAAGGTGTACTTGGAGAAGACAATAAACGGCGGACGAAAGAATCCTATAAAGTGGAGTTGGAGATGCTTTTAAAGGATCTTGAAGAAAAAGAAAGGGAGTGTGAGATCATCGAGAAGCGAAGCGCACAAGAGATTCAGGTTGAGGATGTGGGCACCCTCAAAGAACTAATTCAAGCTGGACAAACTCGTTTGGCAGCCCAACAAAGAGAAATGGAACAACTGGAACAATTTTACCTCAAGTTCAATAAGGGAGAAGATGGAGGTTCTAGTTCAAATATCAATCCTGTTATGGATGAACGACTTCAAACAATAATGGGAAAATGTAGGATGGAAGAAAACAACCTTGCCATTGAAAAAGGAGGTGTGGAAAAGGCAAGATCGACATTGAACCGCTTGAAGGAGATGAAGGATGCAGATCCTATTGACCAGTCGTTGCAATCGGATTCATTGTCTGTGGATGTTGAAGATTCATCATCCACTACGGAAATAGAGAAGTTGAAGATGAAGTTAGCTTTTGTGAAAAGAGTGGAACAGAAGTTGGAGGAAAAGATGTCGTGGCCGAAGGCACACATCAGGTTCATGTCATTGTTCAAGAAGTGGTGGATCCAAAATAAGATGTGGAACCATGACCTGACTCTTTTGAAGAGGGAAGAGAGAGTGGCAAGAGCCCAAATAGAATTGGAAAAGAAGAAAAGGGAAGAACAAGGGGAAATGGATGGAGTATAAATTAGGTGGCTCTTGTTTCTTTTATGACTATGTACTTCTTCCAAGATATATGAAGAAAAAGGCTTTGTCCTTATTTTTGTTGAAATACAAGAATGTTTATTTTTATTTTTTGTGTATGAAAAATGTGATTGCATTTGGATCCAAACATTTGAATTTTTGACAAATTTTGATGATTTGAAGTTATGTGAATGTTAATTTCTTGTTAAATTTGTGTAGTGTTTTAAAAAAAAAAAGAATTCTAGTAACTTTGAGTCTACACAAAGAACCCTCAATAAATTTAAGCTGCATCATCCATGAGAGTTTCAATATAAGTTTATATGGTTGCATTTTTCAGTATTTTAACATATGGTTTGAACATATTGTAAATGACAACATTCCCATGTCCTTCACCTCGTGAATGTATGGACTCTTCTTGAGATTTATAATTTGGGAAAAAACATCCTAAAAAGGTACTCAAAAGAATACTTTTGGAATTGATAGAGAAATGGAAGTTATACATTTTGAGTTGTGGATTCCATGTATATGGTTTGATCAACCAATGTTGTCCCCCATTTTTCTTCTTAATTTGAAAGAGAAAGTTCTTAATTTTTTCCACATTTGAGTACAAGCTAATTCTATTTATTTTTTATTAAGTTTGTTGGAATGGATTTGAAATGAGTTTCCCTTCATGTGGTTGTTTAAAAAAAAAATTGCATTCTTTAAGTCTATGACCATACTCCCGAAAATCTTTTTTTGAAGTATCTATAAATACCACCTGAAACCCTTGGATAGTGTTTAGGGTTTAATAAAATCTCTATCTAAACTAGGATGACTTTCATCTAGAAACTCAGCGATGGAACGCTAACGGGATAACAAAAATGGCCTTGGGTCCTAAAGCGTAAGCGCGGTCGCCCTTCAAGTACCCGAAGTCGCCTCTTGAGACCCGCGGTCGCCCCCTTCTACCCGCAGTCACCCCCCCTGGACCCGCAGTCGCCCCCCCTGGACCCGTAGTCGCCTCCCCTGGACCCGCAGTCACCCCCCCTAGACCCGCAGTCGCCTCCCCCCTGGACTCGTAGTCGCCCCCCTCAGACCTGCGGTCGCCTCTTTCTACCCGTAGTCGCCCCCCCTTCCACCCGCACTCGCCCCCCTTACCCGCAGTTGCCTCTTTTTCGACCCACAGTCGCCCCCCTTGGACCCGCAGTTTCCTCTTTTTCGACCCGTAGTCGCCCCCCTTGGACCCGCAGTCGCCCTTTGATCTGCATGCGCGCTCCTAGTGCAAACCGTCGACCCGCAGTCACCCACGGGGCGAGTGCGCCTATTACGATGTTGCCCGTTTCCTGCACCCATTCTGGCTCTCAGGGGGCGACTTGCGGTGCTAGCAGGACGGCAGTATAAAGTTGAAGGCCCGGACTGTGGTTTTCACCTTGCTTCAGGGATGAACTCTTGACTTGAATCTTCGAAAGAGGTTTCTTGCGGATGTTTGGTTCTTTGGAGGGCAACGACTTGGTTTGTGTGGTTTAAAAGACCGTTCAAAGCAAGTGGCTTTGCCATTCTTTTTTCTAAATCAAGGCTTTGATTCATATGATAATATTGTTTGAAGAACTCATAGGCGAGGAACAATATGGCTAGTCGGGGTGAGGGGAGGAGGACTACCGTTAACGATACAAGGAGAGCCACGAAGGAGTGGGACCCTTGGTTGGTTGTAGACATTGACCGTCAATTTGCGGGAAACACACGAACATGTGTTTTCTGTGGGTGGACCTCCGTATTTGTACGAAAGCGGGCATTTTATCACTTTGGATTTGGCAGCAGGACTGCATCGGAGCGATGTAAGAAAATTCCATGGGTAGTATTGCAAAAGTTCAGGACTTGTGGTGGGGTTGTTCCAAAGGAAATGAGCTTTGAACAAATGCATGAGGAGGTTCCAGAATTTGATGTTGTAGACGAGACTGTGGTTGAGCCTATGTTGGAGGGGGATAGGGAGAGGTCAGAGGAGCCTAGTGCTACGAATGAACCAATGCTCCCTATTACAGATTCAGGAGATTCCACTCCTCAAACAATTTTGAGAAGGAGGAATAACCCTTCCATTTCTAGGCAAACTAGCATGGATGAGGCATTACAAAGTAGCACGAGAGCAAAGTTAGATACCATGTGGGCTTCCTTTTTTTATGAGGCTAGCATCGTGTTCAATGTTGCGCGCCATCCTGCCTTTGTGAAAGCAGTGAAAGAGACAGCGGCATCAGGACTACGATACCAACCGCCCTCATACAATGCTTTGCGTACAAGAATGATAGAGCCAAAGAAAGAAAGTGTTTCTAAAATGGTCACTGAGTGGACAAAGCACTCTATCGAAGTTTATGGAGCGACTATTTGTTCGGATGGTTGGTCTGATACTAATAGCCGTCCATTACTAAATTTAATGCTTGTGTGTCCTGCGGGGGATGTGTTTCTTGGATCGGTGGACACCACGGGGGAGAAGAAGGACATTGCGTACACAACCAATATGATGGCGCAATACATAGAAGAGGTTGGCCCCCAAAACATTGTCCAACTGTGTACGGACAATGCTGCTGTCATGACGGGGACTTTGAAGGCATTACAAGAGAAATATCCTCACATGTATACCCAAGGATGCGCAGCACACATTTTGGACTTGCTTTTGGAAGATTGGGCAAAGGATGTCAAGGTGACGAGAATAGTACGATGTTGTACGCAGATAGTAAAATACATCAAGAGGTACCATTCCACATTGGCTCTCTTCAGAAAGTACTCCCCGGACAAGGCATTGCGAATGCCTTCTCAAACACGCTTTGCAGTGAACTTCCTCATGATATCACGTGTGGTGGAGTGCAAGTCAGCATTGATGTGAGTGATAATGGATGAGACATATGTGCAATTTGAGGCTAGTTTGGAACGTCGCCAAAATGGAGATGTATTGAGTGCGTGAGCCCGTATAGCGCGGAATGACATTCATGCGGAATCTTTTTGGGTGGAGTGTGAGAATTTTTTGCACATGGTGGAGCCCGTCATTATTGCTCTCCGAGTGTTTGATGGGAAAGCCCCGGCAATGCCTAAGGCTTGGTTGGTTATGAAGACTCTTCAAGAGCACGTGTGGAGCTTGAGAAACGAACCTTTTTTTCTGAATGATGAAACTACAACGAAGTTTGAGACGCAATTCGAGGCTCATTGGAAATTGATGCTCACAAACCTACACTATGCAAGGGCACTCTTAAATCCTTTCTTGATTGAAGTAGGAACCCTTCGTAACGAAGGTGTGGCCAAAAGACCCTTAAATCGGGTGCTTCGAAAAATGAGCGAGTCATTGGGATTATCATACATGGAGGCATTGCAGGAGCTCACACAGTTCGAAGAGAAGACAAGTCCTTTTGACCCCTTAGAAGAGGCTCCTGATATTACACAATGTAAACTAATGCCTCATCAATGGTGGAATCTTGTGGGTGCTAATGTTCTCCCAAAAATTGCAATGAGAGTTCTATCTTTGACGTGCTCAGCATCATCATGTGAAAGGAATTGGAGCATGTATTCGTTTATGCACAATAAAGTGCGAAATCGCCTAACCACATCCAAGGCGGAAGCATTGGTGTATATCTACACCAACAGTAAACTTGAACGTGAGAAACGTGGACGCAATCCTACAGTGTTCTACGAAAAGTACCTTATGGATGGAAATACCTCGGAAGAGAATGAGGAGCCATTAGGTACAGGATCATCAGGGGATGGCGACCCAGTCAGAAGGGCTCGAGCTAATGAGAACATTAGGCTGGTAGAAGAGCGTCTACGTGGAAATATTTGGACAGGACTGATTCGTAGTGAAAAGAGTCCTCCACGGAGACACAACTATGGAAATACATTTACAGGTGAGAATAATACATACTACTCTGAGGAGGAGGAGATTCAATGTGCACCGCGAAGGCCCCCGCAACCCTACGTCTCTGCTAGGGATAGGAATGTACGTCCTCCAATAAATTCATCACCAACTCGGGCAAGTAGTCCCGACAACCCCAATGAAGGCATACATAGTCCAATGCCCATAAGAGCTGAGGAAGCAAGATCTCCAAATGTCGTAGATCAAGGTTCTACAAGGGTAATGAACCTACGAAGTGCTGCTCGAGTTGCTGAGGTAAATGAAGGCAAGAGGAGGCAACACCGCCAACACACGTCAAAGATGTTGTGCTTACAAGCGTTCCACTTTCTCCATTACGAAGCCCTTTAAGAACAGAAAATGTAGAATATGATTCAGACTTGCCCTTGCAAGCTGTTATGAACCGGAATCGTATGGTGCCCTTAAGTGGAGGAGGAAACGCAAACAATGCTAGGGCGACTAGGTCTATACCAACCCGTGCGACTAGGCCGCCCTTGCATAATAGTCCTCTTAGGACAGTTGATAATGAAGGCCATGCTTTAGCTCCGCAACCCACTCAACCCTCCTCTATTTCTGGCCCTGGAGAATCATCCTTGCTCGTGCGTGAAGGCACAAGAGGACAGAAAAAGCGATTGAGGAAGACGCAAGAGAGGCTACAAAGAAATCCCAAACGACAGAACCATGTTGTCCAAAGATTCATCATGGGTGAAGCCAATTCGAATCGAAACATCGGGCAATCTAATAGAGGCGGACGACATCCTGCATCCAACCTTGATGGAACAAGAGATGCATTGAGGTTGACTAAACGATTGGTGCAAACTAGCGGCGATGGCGTCGTGGATACTGAAGTGCGGAACGTGAACTCAAAGGTAGAACATGAAGTGCAAAATGAACGAGTACAAAGGGAGGATGATGAGAATGATAACCGTGATGATAATGATAGGGGGGAGGAGTCGGATGATGATTCTGACCCTGACGCTGATGAGGTGCCTAGTGATTACACATTTTCACTGTAACTTTATAAATATAGATTTAGAGGTAGTGAAGTGGTAATGTAATGCTTTTGCATAATTTTGGTGTGTTGAAGTTTTCTAGCTTAAGTTCATAGGCAAATAGCCTATAGATGAGTTTTGTGTAGTATCTACTTTAGTATGAAAGCATGATAGTGTTAGAATTACAAAGTTTTGTTCAATGTCTTTAGTGTGGACTTCTACAGGTATAGACGTGGAGATCTTAACAAAGTTCATGGAAGTACAATTGAAGTAGAAGTTCATTTATAAGATTGGGTCACTACTCTATTAGTGTGTACAACTTATAAATACAGTAATACTAATTATCCTTACTTTTTTCTTGTTTTTGTATCTATTTTTGGTGTAATTATTATATCCAATTGCGATATTGGCTTCTACACTTCAATAGGAGTAGAAAATTTGAATTAGAAATTCCCAACCATATGTAATAAAAACATGTAGAACTCGGAGGCTCCTATGAATGAGTGAATGACCACAGAATGTGAAATACTTAATTTAAGGCTTAGGAGAATGCAATGGCACATGGAAACTGAAGGATCCGAAATCGTGAGCAAGATTGAAATGGTTGTTATATCCATGTTTGCAATTGCAACGGCACACGAGGTTGCTCTTAACCTTTAACAGATGGACTAGTGAGTATGAAAATCATCTCCAATGGAACTCTGTGATGTGATGTACTTGCCTTTCCCCTCACAAAAATACTCATTTCTGGTATGAGGACTCAGTAAGATCTCTCTTTTGGGAATTGGGACCCAATTTTCAAAGATGGACAATTGCATTTATGTCGTATATTAGAAGTTCTTATCATCCATGGAACAAAAGAAATTCCTTGCGTATGGGATAAAGCCAAGATCGCCCTTTTCCTTACACCCGCGGTCGCCTTTACACCCTCAGTCGCCCTGAATTGGACCCGCAGTCGCCCTGAGTTGGACCCGCAGTCGCCCTGGATTTAGGACCCACAGTCGCCCTCATTCTGGTACCCGCGGTTGCCCCACCTTACCCGCATGCGCCCCACCCGCAGTCGCCTATGGTGACGTGGTCAAAGCTTTCCACGTCACTGTTGACAACCCGCCACGTAAGATAAAAATTTTGGCTGCCCTACCCGAAAATCCTAAACCCTAATTTCGCGCTCGTCAAATTTGTCTCGTATATGCGACACTCGTCTTATACGACATGCGACATCAGACGAACAACTCGACACCCAAACCCGAAAACACGTTCGACAGAACAACCCTGATCTGGATCACCTTGGATCCGATGAGATGTCTTTCCTCCACTAATCGGTTTGGATGAGAGTGGCTTTGACTACAAGATCTACAGGTCTATCCACTAGACCGGATAGATTCTTGACTAGCTACAGAGCTTCCTTCTCCCTCTGCTTTGCTGTCGCTAGCTCCCCTTGCACCCAACTTAGTCTAGCTTGAAGGTCTGTCTTCTCCTTCTCTAGACTTTCAATCTGCTTCTCTCTCCTCCCCAACGCTTTCGGATTTGGAAGTTTCTTCACAGCGTTGAGTATCTCCTCTGGCTCGACCTACAACTCCTTGTTGATCTTCTTGAGATAATCTACCAAATTCTCATGGTATTCCTAAGCCTGCAATATCGAGTAGAATCCGGTTTTGAAGAACCCGGAAATGCCTTCCTCCTCCTCTTCCGAACCCTTCTCTTGAGCAGGGAGTTTTCCTCATGATGCTGGATTGGTGGATTTCCTCTGTCTCTGATTCAGGAGCTATTCCTCCTCTTCCAACTCTTCCTCTTCCTCAAATGTCGGCTGCTCTGCTCCCACTTCTTATGTGAGGCCGTAATGCAGTATGGTAGATCTGGTGGTGTACTCTATTATTTTTGCATCACTCAAGAGTTCCGCGTGATGGTAAAGGTGGAACAGGTAAGGACCAATTGGGCTGGTCTTTGCCTTGCCCATATTGGCGGCAAGCTTGGAGACTACTACTCCAATAACTTTCCCCCAATTGACCGGTCTACCCTATATGGCACCAAAAATGGTATTGGCTATCATAACTGTAACCCGGGTAGGCTTTCCCGGATACAGGATTGGGATTAAAAATTCTAAGACCTGCTTCTGCCTCGCATCTAGACAGTCGTTGATTGCATACCCCTCCTTGGAATGGGCTACATTCCTAAATTTTCCTATCATGAACTTATCCGTCCGGGAGGCTAATCCAGATTCCTTTGGGGGGAATCCATATACCTTGGCCCAGACCTCATCTGTCCAATTTCCGGGTCACTTCCTTATTGTCAACACATATTGATTCGGAGCTCCTACGATGAGCTCCTGAATCATCCAGTTGTTCTTCACTTTCCATGGCCTCAAGAACAAGTCAACACATCCTATCTCACTGAGGTCATCTTCTAGCTGCGACCGCTCTCTCAGCCTTTCCTAAATGGTCGGATAGACCATCCGTCCCGTCACTAATGGTTTCCAGATATCTCCCTCCACCATCGAAAAAGTGAAACTAAGTTGAGATCTAAACAATTAGTAGTTTCTGAATCGATCACTATCTCACCACTCTTTCTCTCAACTATACGAGCGCAAGACTGCTATGGAAGAAAAATGAAGAAATGGGAGTGGCGGGGTTAAGTACCTGTCATCCTACTGACCATTCCAGAAGCGGATTGTTTACCCGTAACGAATCCCTAGTTTCCTAGACCGGAACTCTAGACCATAGGTTGTCACTATCCGGGTTTCCGGAATCCGGATTCCATCCTCGATCCTCTTATGGAACACTTGGATCATCCTTTCAGCCTTATTGAGATGTTTAGGCTAAGAGGATTCTAATCATGTTTGCCTATTAGAAATTTTGAAAAATTCTATACAATTATAAACTATTTAATACTAACCCGAGTGACTTCGAGTTTCCGTCTCACGACACATGACATGTTATGTAAGAAAATGAGCATCTAATTCTTTGATCAACATCTTCACAACACCTATGAAGCCCAAAACCAAAATTGTTTCAAAAAATTAGTGGAATAGCAATGTGTAGCGTAGGAGATGCCTGGAGAAGAAAAACCCAGGAATCCCTAGTGGAGGTTCTTTCGTTTGGGGAAAAGTCAAATAGTCTATCGTATTGTATCTAAGGTCACATTTATTGTAGGAAATCACTCAATTTTGATAATGAAATATAAAACTTAATTTTATAAATTGTTTTTAGGGAATGTGTAACAATTTCTTTAGCCTATCCTAATATCAGTCTAATTCCCATAAATGCAAACTAACGACCTACTGTCCCAGTCCTATACTAGAATTCTAATGTCAATTTGCCAAGGGTATGTCAAGTAAATAAGGCTCCTGTTCTACCAACCTAGTCAAGCCCACAAAACTTGCACATATTCCTTAATTACCTTTCCAATTTAATATATTGTCAATTAGCCCGATATGCAAAACATACACAAGTAAGGTTTCATTATATTAAATTATGTGATAGTCAAATAGTCATGCGTCATGTTAGCTTCCTCATCATAATTTACAACAATAAGTCCATTAATCCAAGGCCCACATGCAACTTCAAACTAGGCTATTTGGTCAAATGGTCTCACAACATCCTACCAATCTACCATGAATTGTCAATTTGCTTAAACTTCCACATACTATCACATCAAGATATATATAAGGATTCTACAACAAAATATTTTATTCTTTATTCCTTCTGCATCAAAATCTCATCACACAATGTTAATTGTCTATTTCAAAACAATGTGACTATACTCTTAATTCCATAACAAAACCATCTAAACCATCAACTTAATAAATTTACTTCTTTTTATTATAAAGTATGGATCTTCTTCATGGATTATAACCAAAATTATTTTATGGATTACTTATTATTATAATTTTTAAACTTAGTTAATTTGACTATTATCCAAATTAATTATAAGATAACCACTAACTGAACTCTGGACTATAGACTATTAGACAGATTCAAATAATATAGAACAGTTATACAATATGGAATTCACTTACCGTCTATTTGTCCTTCTGTTTGCTTCCTTCAGCCTCGCCCCAACATTGTTCCTCCCATTACTGGCTCGCCAACAGTATTTCCATTCTCCGTCGATTTGACATTGGCTACTTTCCCAGTAGCAAAAAGAAATCAGATTTTGCTAATTGACTCCATTAACACATTAAGACCAATCCCTGGCCACTCTCTTACAATCAACTTTTGAAGACTTTCGGTCTTCCAAATATTAACTTCCTGTACTCAATTAATTTACTCTGCTTTCCCAGCTTCTTCACAGCTATTTGACAGCAAATAAATAAACCTTAAAATAATTTCCATTTGACCTCTATCAATCCAGTAAACTTCACTCACAAAGAACTTTGACACCACTCACTGGCTAATCCCACTTCAACTTATACTCACAGTCTATTTGATTTTTTTAATGCTCACGAATAGACTAAAAATAAATTAAGGATCAATCACCCATCTCTGGCCAATTGTCCTATTCTTTAAAAACTCACTGCCACTCATTGAATATTAGACTTTTCTCACAAAAGTTCAATAACTCAACCAAACAGAGCATGACAATTTGACACTTAAGAAACTATAACAACGCTACCCCCCTCACTGTTTTAACTTAAGAAAATAATATACTCATCGATCTCTCCTTTCATAATGCTCACACAACTAAACTTAATAAATAATAAATCAAACCAGAACCTTGCCAATCACTGGCTAATAGTCCTGTACTATAAAATCAGCCACTCCCTGGCTAAACTGCTTACGCAAAGGCTCTCTGCCTTACATACCAACTCACGGCAATTTGACACAGACTTACAACTTACGGCAATTTTAATAGAATTAAAGAACACAACAAATTGCCAATCACTGGCTAATAAGACAACATAACAACAACAAGCCAATCACTGGCTGTAAGAGAAATAGACACAAAAATATTAGCCAAATAGCTTATTCTCATTAATCGCAAGGAAAGTGCCGGAGTACATTAGACTGACGAGCAATCACTGCAATGTCGGGAGAGAGAGAGAGAGAGAGAGAGAGAGAGAAGAAAGACAACTTGCCCTTATACTTCTTGGCCTAACTAACTGGGGGTTAACTGCAAGTCCAGTTGTCTAACCAACAGTGACTTCTAACTGGCCGTCTATTTGCCCTTTTTACATTATCATGTAAATTGGACCACATTTACACTATACTTTAAGTTCAACTAGACTGCAGCTAGTATTTTTAATATGTTTTTATAAAAACTTCAAAATTCACAAAAATTCAATCTACACAATGCCTACAAGAAGCCACCATTTGGAATAATAATTGTAAATCTAAACTGCAATGTAATGTTGGACTAAAATGGTATGAACTTATGCATTGTCACATGCTATACATTGTGATAGTAACTGAAATGGTATCAAACAAGGCTATGCATTTATGTAGTGTACTCAATTGGCTTTATTTTAGGCAATGAACTAAAACAATGAACTTATAGAATGAATTCAAATAGATGACAGACTTACTGGTGCACTCAGCCTTCACTTTCACTAGTAAAATGGCCCACACCCCATGATCAACTGGGGCACCCTCATGCTCGGCGTAAATCTATTCGCCATACAAACAAATGATAGCATAGCAGAGTCATCATGCAAATTGCATATCCACTTAATGTGGATTTGTTCATGGCTATAGTCAAGAAGATTATTGAAACTCCAAAACTTGTCAGAGCTGAAGGCTATGCCTTTATCTTCATACATGCAATACAAAGATCCTTGACATACTTTGATTGTAGCTACAAAGTCGCATATGTACACATCTCTTTTTTGAGCAAAGTTTACCAACATATCTATTGCCTCAAGCAATGGTAGTAATACACACATTCCCAAAACAGTGAATTGATCTAGTAGCAATACGAGACAAGCCTGCACGAATATGACCACAATTGGTTAGGAGAGAAATTAGAACACTAGATTGTATGCATGCATAGCTCAATCCCATGAAATGTAGAAGTTTAAGTCTTTGTCACAATGAATCAGTCAATACAAAATTTATACCAGAAGTTTGGGACCAGAAGATTGTGACTATGCTACACATCGATAGACAAATTATATCCCAGTTGATGAGTTCTTACCGAGGATCACTACAGTATGATTGAATTCCATATAGCTTGTATAAATATATAATTCATTCTAGACTTTTGAGAATATCAAAACATATCAAGAGAGGAGTGTTGCTATCTCTTGCATTCCTTTTCTTCAGTGGGACAAAATTTCACATTTAGATTACAACTTCAAGTACAGGGTCATTGCAAGAAACACCTATTGTTTTCTGTAGCATTTTGAAAAACTAGTTTGTATTCAACGCTATAACTTTTGATTTATAAGCCCAATGCCCAAACCAAAAAATTTAGTCATAGAATTCTTGATTTCAATTGTACCCCTCATTTTTCAAATTTTTTTAAAAAATACTTTATATTTAAAAATCCCTTTCATTAATATGTCACACTTTCAGGTTTAGGGGGGGGGTATACTAAATACTGGTTCAAATTAATGATTTTTTGCTGAAATTTCTATGGTATATTTCTACAATAGGTAGACATGTACCTACTAAAGGGCATAAAAAAAAACATTATTTTATGTCCTCTACATTTGCGCAAAGAGGCCTCCCTTATGAGTGCACTTATAAACATTAGAAATCTTTTTTACTTCATTTTTTTAACCAAATCTCATCTCCATGAAGTCTTTTCCAATGTCAAATTTTTAGTTTTTTTGAAAATTTATTTTCCTATTTTCTACAAATTAAAATGTCCCAATGGAATTTTCTTCACCAGAATTCTATGTCCATAAAGCTGTCCCAGTAAATACAATTGGAACATTTTAATTTGTAGAAAATAGAAAAATAAATTTTCAAAAAAACTAAAAATTGGCCATTACAAAAAACTTCATAGTGATGAGATTTGATTTTAAAACTAAGGTCAAAACCATTTCTAATGTTTACAAATGCACATGCAAGGGAGGCCTCTTTACACAAATGTGGAGGACATGAAATAATGTTTTTTTAGATGCTCTTTGTTAGGAACATGTATACCTACTATAGGAATATACTACAGAAATTTCAACCCAAAATCATTAATTTGAACCGGTATTTAGTATAAAAAATCCCTAAACCTGAAGTGTGACATATTAATGAAATTGACATTTAAATATAAAATAATTTCTAAAAATTTCTAAAAAAAATAAGAAATATGATGACAATCAAGTTAACTAGAAACAAATTTTTCATTTTTGGTATTGGGTTTAAAAGTCATAAGTTATAGTGGATGACAAGAGAATCACTCTAATTGTGATGAGAAAACAGGCAAGTGCTTCTTGCAATGACCCTACATAGTCGTGATTTTAAACAACATATGAACAACCTTCACGGTTTCCATTTACCTTGCTAAAGTTCAAAGACATCTCAATGACAACAATACTACTTTCCAAGGAATGTATACACCAAATATCGTTCCAAGTACTTTGTCGTGCAAGAACCAAAATTGACAATAATAATAGCAATCAATAATGCATCCCAAAAAAAAGACAAAGGAAGTGAGTTGAGGAAAATGCACCTCAACCTTCTAGTTCTCATAGAGATCTGCTGTCATCTTAGAAATCAAAGTTCTATACTCCGACATCAAGCGACATAGGGATTCGATTAAACTGACCCAATGAGTTTGTACATTTTGCAGCATCTTCAGGCCTTTAGTCTTTGTGAGTTATGCCAATTGTTTGAATTCACTAAACCTCTTGGGACTCTTGCAAAAATAAGCATATATAACGAAGAGAAATTTCTCAATATCACCAAATATTCCCAGATTAGACAAGGCCTTGAAGGCCAGATGCCCTCAGGTGCCATCTTCCCACTCCCCTAGATGGCATTCCATACCTGACTTGGAAAGGGTTCCACAGATTGACGAAAGGCATCCCTCAGCCCTTCTGATTGTGGCTGTGGTAGAACTGATGAAGTCCACTTAACTAGAGTTCCCGTAACGAAAGGAAGTTCCGAAAACTGTGTGAAGTCCATGACCCAGTCCAGATCAATGTGTCCCAATAGTTGTCGCATCTCCTTCAACATTGTTTCTATCCGTGCTGAAAAGTCGATCAAGATCGTCACTATCTTTGATCCAGTCACATCCCCCTCTTGAATTAACTGGTCTTGGAAGAGAGTGGCTTTGGTGATGACTTCTACTCGTCTCGCCACCAAACCAAACAAGTTCTTGACGAGTTAGAGAGCCTCCTTTTTTTGCTTTGACGCTACAAGCTCTCCATCCACCCAATTCACCCGGGATTGGAGGTTATCTTGTTTCTTCTCTAGATTCCAAATCTGCTCCTCTTTCTGTCTCAACTCATCTGGATTCGGCAGTTGCTTCATTCCGTCCAAGACTCTTTTTGGTCCAACCTTCAACTCCTTAGCAACCTCGATTAAGAGGTCCGCTATGTTGTCATGATATTGCCTCGCCTGCATCATCCACTCGAGACTGGCATCATAGAATGCCGAAACTCCTAAATTTACCTTTAGCTTCTCCGAAACCGGCAACTTTCCTCATGAGGTCAGATCGGTGGACTTCCTCCTCCTCTCCTTGTGGTCAACAAGCTACTCCTCCTCTTCCGGTTCTTCATCTTCCGTTTCCAATTGATCTATCTCGACTTCACTCGTAAGGCCATACTTCAAGAGAGTGACTCCGGTGATGTAATCTATCATTTTTTCACTACACAGAACCTCTACCTAGTGGTAAAGATGAAATAAGTAGGAGTTGACAGGATTGTGCTTACTCTTTCCTATGTGGTCAACGGGTTTACCTACGACACCCATGATTACCTTTCTCCAATACACAAGTCTATTTTGCATTGCCCCTAAGATGGTATTGGCCACCGTCACCATAACCCAGGTAGGCTTTTCCAGATATAGAATCAAAATGAGAAACTCTAACACCCATCTTTACCTCTCGTCCTTGCAATCATTGATAGCATACCCCTCCTTTGCATGAGCCAAACTCTTAAACCTTCCGGTTGTGAATTTATCTACTCGAGAAGCTAATTCAAATCTACTCCTCTAGAACCCGTAGACTTTCGCCTAAGTATCTTCTGTCCAAGCTATAAGTTGACCTTTTACTATTGATTCAAAGCTCCTACAATGAGCTCCTAAATCATCTCCTCATTCTTGAGGCTCCATAGTCTCCATATCAATCCGATACATCCTATAAACATGAGGTCCTCCTCTAACTGCTTCCAAATGTTTGGGTTAGTAGGGATGGTGGGACACACCATTCAAGCTAAGACCATATGCTTACAGCTACTAACTTCTGCCATAGAAAACAGATATACAATATGGATCCGAGTAGAAGATATCGACCTCATTCTTCACTCCCAGACGCAGTTACTAACTCACCACTCTTTCACTCAACTACACGAGCGCAAAGTTTTGCAAAAGAAAGAGAAAGAAAATGGAAGTGGTGGGGGTTTAAGTACTTGACATTCTATCGACGGTTCCTAATAGAAGACCATTGTCATAACAGCTCCTAGGCTGGAACTCTAAGCTATAGGTTCTACCTATCCGGGTTTCCAAATTCCAAATCCAACTCTAGTCTATTTACAAAATACCCGGTACATTTCTAGACTAGTTATAATATTTAAACTTAGGAGATTCTAATTCTATTTGCTTAACCAAAAAAATGAAAAATTCAAGTCTATAATAGTTTTATTTTATACTAACTCAATCCTTCCAAGTTTCTATTTTTTGACAATGCCACTCCCTAACTTGAGAGGAAATACAATTTCATCATCTGCTTCCACGCTTCCAATTGTTTTCCTTTCCGCTTCATCTCCACCTACGCCACCTTTAGAGCCTCCCTCACAACCTTCTCAACTTTCTTCTTCGCCAACCTCACAATCCAAGCTGCACGTACAACTTTCGCCACAACATCATCTCCAAAGTCCTCCCCAATAGATTCCATGGTACACAATAGTTACTAAATTCATTAGCAATTGGAAAAATTGCAAACAAACAACAATTGCAATGACAAATGGAAAGCCGCATGCCAATAGCAAGAACAATACAATCCTCAAAACAAAAGCAACAATCATCATGAAAGTAGCTAGGCATTTTTCTCAATTTCAGTTGCATGGTCCTAGGAAAACAAGCATGAAGGCCAAAGGCCACCATCTGAAGCAACTACAAGCATTAACGACAACAATTAACAATGAGCATTGAGGTGCACCACAACCACAAATGTAGCATAGACCCTACATAGTACAAACCCCTAGCAAAAATTCTAGCAAACCCTACCTACACAGAATGAAGTACTCAACGACATAATCCCACCACTCGTAGCACAATTTGGCTAAATATACTCACACGCAGGAGCAACAATGGCGACAGGATTCACAAGCGCGAAGCAGTTGGTGGAAATGAAGGAGACGGAGTGGCGATAAAGGTTAGAGTGGCGATTACACCCTCATCCCGAGGCAACGCTGTCGCCACCCTGGCACCTGTCAGCCGACTACAGAACAGACATGGCGAAACTGCCCTTTTTTTTTTTATCAGACAGTCTATTCACGTTTCGCCAGGGTCCACCAAGTAGTGCAAAATGGCTTCTCAACGCCAAAAAAAAAAGCGCTGGTGTAAACTACCCGGCAACTACATACCGTAGGCACATTAATTTTTTCTTAGATGCGTGCAATTTGAATCGTCCTCGAAGCTTTGGAAGAATGAAGAATCGCTGTAAATCAAAACCTGAAATACGTCATAAACTAAAGTTTGAATACTAGATTCTCGTGCAAATCTTTACCATTCTCTTCAAGCAGTGCATTCTGGATCTTCTTAGGGATTTAGCTGGCTGGACTCAAATCCAAGAAATACCTTCGTCAGTACTGATAAAATCACACTTGCACACAAGACATCACCAAGAATAGTAAAGTCATCATTATTTCCTACATAACTGAAAGTCTCAGAAGTCCAATAGAATCATGCAAACAGCTGGAAACAAGCTCCAACTTGTAGCCAGATTCATCTCTTGCGTGCTCCGTCTATGATCCGTTTGGAGGAGCATATATTCAGTGTGCGGAATTGAAATATGGGATAGTTCACCCTTCGCAGACAGAAGGCCACCAGGGCCTACACAGCGAAGAATATCTTGCAACTTCGCACATGGCTCACAAAGCTCGTTATAATGTACAACTTCTGGCATTCAAATTCTGGAAATTAAGAATATTTTACAACAGACCTTGTTAGTAGATGTAGCCAAGGTACACTCCGCTTGACTACTAACGTACTACCATCAGAAGGAAATTTACTCATTCTCTACCAGCAATCAAGAAAGTAAGTTAAATCATGTATTCGATAATTCTCATCAGTTTGGGCAGTGATGAAAATTGCGATTTGAAAGATTGAGGCAAACTGATAGAGGTCTACGTGCGGATCCTAGATTTTGCATACTGACTAAAACCAGTTCCTCTCACCTGACTTTATGAAACTCGCAGCAAGTTTTCAGAAAAGGGAGCGACAGAGGCACAAATGTCGATAAAATTAGCATTCATCATCTGACCACCCGTCATATATCTTCAAGTCAGGGTCCTCAACAAACTCTGACTGCACATCCATCGGACTGTCCTCTGTAGCAGACCTCTCTTGATCCCTTGTGGGAGCAAACATCAAGTCTGGATCTTCCTCATCCTCCCCCTTAGGAGGGTCGTAATCATGCAACAAGCGGCGCCATTTCCTAATCTGGCCATCCCAACTTCGTTTACTACAGACCTGTCTTATGTCAGGAGTTCGAGGATGTGCCTTGGTTCGCTGGTACCTACAACACAATGCAATGGACGATTAGATTCTGCGAAAAAAAACAGAAAACCATGGGGTCAATGAACACTCGCTTAATCAATTCTCTGGAAATGACTCACCTTGGAACCGATTCAGTGTATCTCTCGTAACCAAGCGTGTTCTTTCCGTAATCAATCTGTTTTTGCCGCTGGCAGAGTCGATTAGGATCTGCCTCAACTGGTTTCGCCGCTGCACCTGCAAAACAGACAGAGCATTTTCATCATGACGACTACTCCTTGTCGGAAATAATAAAGCTCACTACCAAAAAATCACAATTGCAGATTGTGGCCGAGCATTCCGCTGAAAGGACCTAGAGTCCCATGAAGAGACTCCGGAGCGAGAACATATAAGCCCACAGGATGAGGTTGCACAAGATGAGAAAGAAATCCCCATGTAAACCGAAAACACACCCTGTGAAGTTCCTTAGGGGCACCACTCAAACAAACCTACACCTAAAAAGCTCAACCAGTTTTAGCTGACGTCAAATGGAACCCTAAATGTGCATCTGAAGCACAAGGCAGGCTTTCACCCACGCTTGTCATTTCAATATAGGTCAGCCAGCAGCCAGCCAGCTCCCATCTCTCAAGCTTTCAAGACAAAAGTCACATGTGAAGCACCGATTCTCTAGCAAAGTATACCGAAGTTTCAAACTTCGGAGAGCGATGCCACGTTCTTCAACACAAAACCATCTCTCGTCGCACAGAAGTTGATGCTTTCGACATGAGCCGCCAGAAAAACAAGCTCCTACGACAGACAAAACCGAAGATGGGTCTGTAGGAGAAGACCCTGGAAGGTGCCAGAATGACCATATTGATAGTTTGAAACTGGCCACGAATAGCTCTCTCAAACCCTCATGTGTACAAATAGACAGCACTATCAGACAGCACGAGAACTCCGAAGGTCTACACAAACCCCGAACAGAGTCGAGACCTTAAAACGAAATGAACAGCTCCTCAAACCCTTACTTGGACGCATGGCCCAGCATTATACATCGCAGTGGCATGTCTCACAAACCTTCGAATGGCATCCGCAAGAGGAATTTGAAAATTTGTGGAAACCCTGACCAGACCAGGGACCCTAAATCGGAAATGAAGGCGATGGCTTACTGATGGGGGCTTTGGCGACGGTGAACTTGTGACTGTAGTCCACAACGGTTACGCCGGCCTTGCTCTGGGTTTTGGGCAAGCTGTTCTCTTTCTCCAGCTCTTTCTCCAAGTCGCGCTCTTTCTCCGCCCAGCGCTCTCGCTTCTCCTGCCGTATCTCTGACTCCATGTCCAGCTCCTTCGCTTCTACGCCCGCCGCAGCCGCCACAGCCGCAGTACGATTCCCAAGACCGTCGCCATGTCCTCTGCCCTCGTCGGTTCGTCCCTTACCGTTACTCCCACTCAAGTCGAAGTCCACCCTGCGAGCCCACCAAGGAGCCTTACTTTGGTGATCGCCGAAATCCGGACTACTCTCTCTGTTCATGGTCTCCCCGCCGCCAGTCCAACGCTTCAAAGCATTTGAACCCATCCTCGCAGGGATGATGATGTAGGCGGCGTCAGCATGCCTGGGAGAATCTTCGAAGGAAAGGCCTTCGCCCAACGCCTCCTTGGCACTAACCCTAATCTCATACCCTTTCTCTGTGCAGGCCCTTCTTGCCATGTCCTCCACCATGATCCGCTCACTCGTCATCGAGAATCTCCGGGTGGAATCCATCATCGACTCATTCTTCCGCATGGGGTAAATGGCTTGGGATGGGGATGCGGCCCCACCATCCCCCCCCCTCAAGAGCATGTCGTCGGGGATGTTCCATGCCTGGCTCCCACTTCTACAGCGACGCAATCCGGCGTCTTGCTCCTTGCCTTTCAGTACGATAACTCTGTGCCCTGGCCGAGGATTCGTTCTCGAAGGGGCCACAGAGTGAGGTGGAGACCTTTCATGGTCTCGCTTGGTGTACCGAATTAGGGTGCGGCTGATGCCTCGGTGGTGATCATCCGAGCGCGTCTTTAGTCGTTTCCAGTTGGATTGCCTGTCTCTGCTCTCATCTTCCTCGTCGGAAGAGCAGTAGCGGCGTCGGCTTTTGGTGTGAGAGAGCAGGGATGGGGAAGATTTCTCCGGATGCTGGTATGCGGATGGTCTGGACGGGGACGTCTTGTTGGCCACTGGCTCTGGAATGAGATACATTATCGCCTACAGCTCCAAACAATGGCTTCTCTGCAGCATTACAGGAGACACATCACCTGCGTAGCCAATGAGCCAATTGATGGTACTGTCAATGTGTACCGTAAATACGATTCACAGCGCCAAACCCCAAGCCAGTGAAGAGCCTGAATCGCTCCTCCACAACTTGAATTCTGAAATGGTGTTTCCAGCTATGAATTCTCTCAGCTACGGGTCCTACAGCAACAAACTATCGCGCTGAACAGCGCAACCCGAACGACCCAACAATGCAAAGAACAGAGGACAGCGCTCTAGGTCACCTGAAATTTTCAAACGAAAATTCTCCATAAAAGGATTATATCCTCAGTATCCTCAGTCAAGTAGCTTGCCCTATAGATCCACGAATATTTTCACGCGAAACAGAGAAGTGGAGAACACTCAACTGAAACGAAAATTCACTGCGTTCTTACAACCCAGAAAGCGCCTTCGCTTTCTCCTATCTCAAACCCTGAGCCTCGAATTGCGATGGCTGATCGCTTCTCAGCAGCGATTCAGACACAAAGTATCCAGACCCCAAACAACCAGAACACGAGATTGCAGGGAAAACATTGCAACCCAAACCAGAACTGAAAACAGAGCTAGCACCGACATCAAGGAAAGCCCAAATTTCGCCCCCAAAGCGGGTTCTGTCTCACAAATGTCAATCCCGCGTGTGCTGGTGCGACCCGAGACGCGAGTCTTTGCTGCTGGGAGACGGGTTTGGGTGGGCTGGTTCCGATGGCTTTCGGTGAACGTTTAGACAGACATCCTAATGCAAAGAAAGCAATGCTCTGCACTCTGCAGGGGGCCGAGTCGAGTCGAGCGGGTCCAGATGAACGTTCTCGATAGTCTGCCTGGCTCTTCCGAACTGAAGGACTGAGCCAAGAGGATGAACTGCAAACCAGATGGTGGGCTTCGAACATGATCGACGGCTGTCGTCAGTGTCGTGGGTCTGCTGAAAATCAAATTCTCGAGATGGCGCCCTTTTCTGCCACAAGCGCGGGAATCCTGCGACATCTACTGCTTGCGTAGATCCTGACTTGGTGATGAGAAAATTTCCCGCCACGAAGACAGAGCTGATTGTGAACTTGGGGTTATATTTCAAACGTAGAGCAATAAGCTTAGACTTAGAGCATAGGAGACGTCAACCACCGTGGCTCTCATCTCGAGCTCCTGATTGGCTTGGAGCCAGTAATTTCCAACCGACAATCCAATCGCATGTTGGTAAGTTTGGTCGCATCTAACTTATATTAAGGTAAAACAACCCATTACGGACCAAATGGGGGGGCCCTCTTGTCATTTCTGAAATTTTCTTACTTTTTTTTTCCAAAGAAAGTCAAGTGATAGAAATGGCGAGAGCATTTGAAACTATATTTTTTCAACGAAGTGTGAATTTGTTGTGAATTTTTGAAGTGTTTAGCCTAACACAACCTTAAAGAGTCTGCAAACTACCCTAAAACCAACCAAAACTGATCCAATACACTCATCTTACTCACCTATTGCGGTCACAATATTTTCTAGCATAGAAGACCTGAAAAAGGCACTTCATGCAATGAACTAACATTATAAAACTGAAAGTTCCTATTGTGGTCACTAATCACTCCATTCCAATTAGCTAAGACATTGAATGTGGCCCAAATCTCAATCACTAAAAGAAAACCACAATGGGGGCATTCTTTGGAGTCCACAATGGGTAAAAAGTCTATAATGGTTTGTTTTACCTTATAGCAAGGAGGTGAATGCAAGGACCATTTGGCCCTAGCATTTTGTCCATGGGAAAACACATAAACTTTTTATTTGCCATGCAATATAAAATTTGAAATTTTTGAGTTCATGTTTACAATCAAAGACCCCAAATTAACTAGGAGCAATATAGAAAATAAATGAATCAAGCACAAAATAGGGGGGCACTTTTTTACATTTATCCTTGATTGGACCCCTGCATTTGGCTCATTGCACTACTATAGACACGGCTAGTAAGTGTCTACTCTTCTAGGAAGGCAAGAAACTGTATGTCATTGGTTGCAGAATTTCATTATCAATTGCAATAAGTTAGATTACATGTAATTATATGTAATTTAAAGCCCAAATGTCCTAAGTCTTCTCCAAAAATGACGATTTGAAAAAAAATTATATAAGTGCTATTTGGAAGAATATTTTGGAATTGGTATACAAAAAAAAGTTGTAGACTATGAGTTTCAAATTCCATCCATATAGTTAGAATTACCAATGCCATTACCAACATTTCTTTTATAAATTTTGAAAGGAAAATTTTAAAATTCATTCTAAATTCGATTACAAAAAAAATATTATTATTTTTTGAGTAAAATTTGTTGGAATGGATTTTGAAATAAGGTTCTCTTGATATTGTGATTTTTGAAAATTTTGGGGATCTTAAAATCTATGACCTCATTTTAACAAAACCAATTTTGAACTAAAGTTAGTGTAATTTTGGCTTAGTCAACCACTTGACATACTTCCACATTAAAAATTTTAGAAAAATATGTACTCTTGTAACACCAAATCCGACCATTAAATAGGACAACAAGTTGATAAAGTATCTCCACAATTTAGGATGACTTTCATCCAAGTAATAAATTAATAAGGAGGATGAAACTTAAGTTTCAATTTGATTGTCATCTAGAAAGTGGATGTCTGAGCACTTAACTTGAACTCAATGAAAAGTTTGTAGAGTAGAATCCCATGAATAGAAGGCATTCTTAGGTTTAATTAATGACCAAGACCATTTTAGCAATATTTGGAGAGCATTCTAGACAATTTGAAAATGAAGCCTCAAAGTGATTGATACAATTAGTATTTGTTCAAAGTAACTTTATGATCTTCAAAAAGAAGAAGAGTAACTCTAGTCATAATTGATCAACGTGAATGAAGAGATTGTTGGGGGGATAGTTCTATTATGTAAGCCATATATATAGGCTTAGGTTATGATCTTCAACTTTTTATAGAATGAAGATTGGAAGAAAGAAAGAAAAACTCGATAGCCTATTAGTATGTGGATTTCCAGGTTATAAGATTTGATTAACATATATATATCTATGATGTCTAGAAAATTGAACTTACTCAAAAACTTTGGATGCAATTATCATAACTAAAACATAAAATTAAAAATTCTTAAAAAATACGGTGCTAAACATCTACTCATCTTGTATTTCAATTTCAGTGCTAAATTTGTTCTTTCAAATTAATACCCAAATAATTTACACCAAATTTATAATTCACAAGGACAAGTCTTATAGCCAATCACGCAGACAACTAGAACATGTTCATTATGAACATTATCTACATGTCAAATTTAAACATTTTGAAATGGTTGATTGGCTCAAAAAAAATTCGACAATTATTCCATTTCAAATCTATGTATAAAGAATGTTTTTGTCAGATATAGGACAATTACTGCATTTGAAATCTTTGTCGTTCCTATCAAATCTCAAATTTCCTTGAAAATAACTCTTGTCTATCTAAGATTAACTTTGAGAATGATGGTTCATGAGTGTTGCCATTGTTTCTTTCTTTGGCCATTGCATTTGACTTAGGAAAAACTCATTACATTTTGTACATATCAAACATACTTAGCATTTTTTCAAAACTTGCAAGTAATTGAAAACAATTCTGATCGACTTTCAAGGTGATTCAAAAAATAGACTTTGGACTGTTTTTGCGTATTAAAAAAATGAAATAGAAACATTATTCCATTTTCTTCTATATCATTCCAAATTGATGTTGACACCAAATAATACAGTGCCTTGGGCATTTAGGAATTTAAATCATTATATTCAAAGACAGTACTCGCAAACCTAAGAATACCCAATATGATTGTGATAAAAACTTGACAAATTTTTTGACTTGTGCCCATTTTCTTCAAATGTATGTCTTTTTGAGTATTGTGCATTATGCTTTTTGTCAAGTTTATTTTGTCCTCAACTTTACTAGAGTTGTTAGCTTTGTTACTTGTGTACACTTTCTTTGTTTGTATTTTGTAATTTTTTGGCTCTGTAGGGTTGTAATTGGTTTCAAAAGATGGTATTTACGTAGTAGTGATTGCAATGTTGATAAGGGCAATGGTGTTGCAAAGAAGAAACATATCAACATTGATACCATGATGTCACTTTGCTTTTGGAACTATATTGACTAGAAATGGTTTGTTAATAATTGAGCAAATTACTTTGCACAACCTCTAATATTACCATATTCTTGACAAATTTGTAGCTACACTAGTACAAATCCACCTAGGACTAAAATGGTTATCTATTAATTTTAGTGTTTAGTTAGCTTTTACACAAATTTTGGGCAAAACTATTTTAGCCCATGATAGATTTGTACTAATTAGTGTTATGCCAAGCATAGCACATAACATATAGCACTAAAAGTAAGATGCAATGTGAATTAGTATAGGATTTGATGAAATGGTTGTAAATGTTGGTCGTGCATATAATAGTATTTTAACCAACAAAGGTATTGATGATGAGTTTGATTAAGGGGACACATCTTGGTAGATGTTTGAAAGCGGCAAGAGAAATGCAAAACAATGTAGAGAACGTAGAGAAAGGCGTAGAAGCAAACCTTGAAGAAATTTGGACACAAAATACATTTGAAGATTAGCAAATTTTTCACAAAATAGATTGTTCAATTTTACTTGGTTAGGGACTTTATGGAGCAATCTAATGTCTCATGTTTTTCTTCCAATCTTTCAAGGTTTATGATAGTTGTTGGCCAAAAGGTGATGGAAGTTTAAATCCTCCAAACCGCCTTCATGGAATTGGGTGAATAATTTGGGCTACGTGTAACCAAAGAGCTATTGAAAACGAGACGTCCTATAACAAGTTAAACTTTTGCACAAATGTTTGATATGAAAGTGTTAGGTTTAACTATTCTAAGTGCCAATGCACACACATTTGATGAAGATTCATGTATGCTTTCACTCGAATTATGCCAACCTAACTAAATCACCATCAATATTGAACAACGAATTTTGTTGGCTCAATTGGTTTAAGAAATTTCTTCATTTGAGCCTCTAACAAAATGTAGGATTACTCTTGGGAAGGAATTTTGGATGGTTGATACCATTAAATGGAATGTGTTCTACGTGGTACACCAAGTACTTGAAAAAATTGGAAGATTGATGTGAGCTATTACAGAGTGAAAAATATGCACAAGCCTATCAATTTTTAATTCTCAATATAATTGGAATATTTCAAAAGATGATGATGCATTGAGCACTTTGGAATGAGAAATTGTCACATCTATTGTTCTTTACTTCGACTAGTAGAAAATTGCGTTGCCTTTGAAAAAATCCAAGTGACGTAGTTTTCCGTTTTTTGCCCCTAACCACAAAATTTGTATTAACTGTAACACGGTTTTCAAGAAATACTTGTACTAATTTTCATCATTTCATTGTAGGCCAATTGGATTGAGGTATTTCTATTATTGAAGTTCTCTTTAGATTGCCATGAATTTTTTATGAAGGTTTCACAAAATAAATATGGTTCTACCATATTTTGGGGTGCATTTTTCATAAATTGAATGATTGTAGAATAGTATTCCGAACAATCAATGACTTTTCTAATTTTTGAAGGTTTCAATACTTTTGAGTAACTTTTTTAGGATTTACAACTTGAATTTTTTACAACATCATTTGATAAATCCTTCACCTTTCCTTATAGAAGGAATTTGAAAAATATAATTGCAAATGCTTTAGAGTCTTGTTTGAAGAAGTTTGCAATCCAAGGATTGTGGTGGTTCACAGGTGACTACAAATTTGACTTCTCTTTGTCACACACCTTTCTAGGAAAGTCCACAACAATGAATAACATTTTTTTTTGTAAACAATAGTTTCACTTTTCCAATTGGGGCATCCCACTTATGTGGAAATTCCACTAAAAAGTCGTGGAGTGCAATTCTAACTACTATAAAGTACTCATGAATATTCACTAGAGATGTTCTAGAAATGAGGATGGATGAAAAATAAATTTCATTTGTTTAAGTAGACAATTGGAGAGAGACACATGCCTTAATTGTTGAAAATTAAGGAACAAATTGACAATCTAGATTTTCCAACTCAATTAGGCAATATTACTCAAATGTATTTATAGTAATAATATCATTGGTTTCCAAAAATAGAAATGCAACAAACAATGTTTCTTGCATTGACACAAATCCAATATAGTAAGTGCAAAGGGTATAGTTGGCTAAAATACTATGGTGTTTGTATCATTATATACAACAAATCGAGTGACATAAACTTACATCAAATGTGAAAGCAAAATCTAAACAAAAATATATAAAAAGAATACTCTCAAGTTTCTTGCCCTAGATGATAATGTCAACTAGGACTACACAATAGATGAAGTTGATGTTAATTGTCATGATGAAATATCTATACAACAACGTTTCACATTTAAATCCAGGTTGTGGATCTACCAATGTGTGCAAAAGTGAGTTCAAAATGGTGTGACAAGGGACACTAGGTGCAATAGTAAGCCCTATTTTTAATTGCAATGAACAAGTTTTTGATGTTGAATCTCCATGTCACTCTCTAATCCAAACTCCAATCTTTTGTATTGTGTGTCTAATACCTATTGTAATCAACTCAAATGGCATTCTTGTCATCATGAGTCTAAGTAGTTTGGTTCAAGAGACAACTTCAACGCTTGTCTAAAGATATAAGATCACTAGAAGAAATCCTTGTTTTTGTTGGTGTCTTGATTCTATGTAGGGATGTTGTGTGGGTTATCCACGAATGCATAAGTAGATGTACAAAAAGTCACGTCTAGATTGACATGCAAAAAACATCAAAAATATCGTTGTACATTAGATGTTTTCAAGGAGACATCCATGGACATATGGATCAATTGGGTACTAAAAGTTTGCCATGTGGCAATCATGTGAGTGTCATGTGGGTGTAGTGAGCCACATATGAATCTTTTCATTTGTCTTCTCCATAACATGGCATCTAACATGGCTGCAAGAAAAGCAATGTGGCATCCAATAAGGAGGACATGTATGGCATATCTAATCAACACAGATTTATGCACCTTATTTTGTAAGCAATCAAAGTATATTTTTGAATAAATAACATATGGGATTTGTTTTTTAGTTCAATTTTCACCTTTTTTTCTAATCAAAAAGTTCTATAGGCTTCAATTTGGTTGTTAAAACAATCTCAACATTGGAATTAATGTATTTTCATTCCATTTTTGAACTACCAATGATTTAATTTTTTCTTCTATTATATATCTTTTCTCCTTAACATGTTTTGAAAGAATGAAAATCGCACTATTTTTTTAACTATTATTTTTTCTATATTTTCAACTCAATTCTTCATAATAAAAAAATATAAATTCAAAATCTATTGTGCAATTTTTAAGCTAAGAAGATTCTAGGAATCATAAACCATGGTGCCCTAAAACATGATTTCTTAATTTTGAGTGCATTTATCTTGTAATCTATGCGATCAAAGTGTTTGAAATTTTTACCAAATTTTCATAGAAGTCTAATACTAGATCCTAAAACTAGATATACAAAAAAATTCATTTTTAAATTTTTTACTCTTTGCACTAGAAATGATATTTATGAGCAATCTTTGTCAAAAAAACAAATTCATCCTTCATTCTTTCGGGGTTGAAGTTTGTTGATTAAAAGAACATATATACATGCCAAATTTGAATTCACAAACAATATGATATTATTGAAATTACAGCAAAGAAGAGGATCATGTAGAAAAAAATAAAATCATAATTGTAAGTGTACTTATACAAAAAACAAATGAAGAAAAACAAGAATTTGAACTTATAATTGATTGAACAAAAATAGTTCATCAAATTCCATGGTTCATATTGAAAGGCAAACAATTGATTAGGGTTTGAAGATGAGAACCTACCCAACCATTTACTCTCCCCTTCATCATATGAGAGTTTTTACCACATTGGCAAAAAAACATTCTGAGTTGGCTAGTGGGGAATATATGGGACCTTAACCTATTTTGTCTTCCAAGCAACGGACTCTTGTAGTCTTGAACTACATCTGGCATGACCAGAATCACCCCCAAATCACTATTTGATCACCAAAAGGGGCCCTCTTTTAGCTCTAAAAAATAAATGGAACGTATTCAATAAAAATTTGCGGGTTCATGAACAATTATTTTTTTCCAATCATTTAAAAAATTATTCTCCTATGCCCAAATAAAATTTAAATTCATGATTTAGGGCCCCAAGATAAATAAATTTAATTGGGCCCTGCGGAGGAATTTTAGTACACTTTATTTATTTAAAACCCTAAAATTCCAACCATTCATTGATTTTCTTGCACTTGCAATTTCAACTCTAAGTTCCAAAGTTTACTTAAAGGTGAAAATTCCCTTAAAAATTATCATGAGGGCACTTCAATGGGCCTCAATTTAGCCATGACTCAAAAATTCCAAGACACTATTACATCCACTTCCTACTCACACAACACATGCAATTGACAATTTAACTATGAATGTATGAGCTCATTCACAACTCATCCAAATCCTAGTCACATAGCCAAAGAAAAACTAACAATTCTATAAAAGATGCAATGAAAATTGCAAGTCAAAGAAGTACAAACTTTAAAAGAAGAAAACCTTGAATTCCATAGTAGACCACCCGCCACTAGAAAGACCACTACATCTTTTTCTTTATTCCAAATTTGGCAAACTTAGGCTTGTTGGAAAGTCAAATTTAAGACGCACTACAACAACAAATTTCATTATGTTCTGCCTTGCCATTCTTCTCCTATCATCCATTGAAGATGATAGTCCTCAATTGAAGCAACAAATGACCTCCTCATAATCAATTGGCAACCCCATTCTCTTCTTTGCTCCAAATTCACTAAGATATATTTTCTCGGAAGGTTGACTTGAAGAGTTGAAGGTCTACCATCTCCCAAAAATTCAACTTGTTCCATTTTGCCATTTTCTTGCTATTGCCCACTAAAATTGGTAGTCTTTTTTTTAAGCAACATTTGAATTTTACTTTAATTTTTCCTCAAAATCCTAATTCTAATCACTACCTTTTTTTCCCGATCCTAAAGGAGATGATGATCTATTTGACAAATGTTTGTTCCTACAACCTAATTCATTTCACTACTCTCTAAAATACTTGCTTGTTTATTTTTTACCACAATTTTACAAGAGCTCTCAAAAACACTCATACACAAAAAATTCCAAGAGAGAGGGTGATGTAAACCCTAATTTTGCCTATACTCAACTTTCTAATGGACTAATTTGCATAACTACTTTCATCCTCCCCTAATTTCCAATTAATTTGCTAATTTGGGTCAAAATGCACTGAATTAGTGCAAATTGTGCCAAATTATTGTATGTATTGTCATACACATGGTGGAGCGTAAGTACCATTACAACACCAAAACATCGTAAAATGACTCGAAATATCGTCCCAAGGGATTCTAGACTGTTGTTGCAAGCCAAGATTATCCGTATTACCAACTTAGGCTCTCTCTTTACCCTCTTTTCTCTCTTTCCGGAATTCAACCCGGAATCTAATCCGGATCCATTTTTTTCCGGATTCTAGATCCTTCTTTTCTCGCACACACACTCCGGTTCTTAGTACCTTTGTTTTACCCTCAGAGGATCCGCCTTTGATTGTATAGAGGGGTAGGGACTCACCACTCGTATTCTTCACACACTCTTCTCTCTCTAAACTACATAACACACACTTAGACCAACTATTGTACTAGATCAGACCAGAAACACTCTCACAACTTTCTAGATGGCCAATCCAAAAGGCAAGTTACACAGAGCTACTTCTAGACTTTTCCACTACAATGATAGACCAACAAAAACCGAAACTAATACGGGGATTGTTATTCATTTGCTAGATTGATCCTAGGGTTTGGCTGACCTTCTGGTAAGTGGTATGGGGATTTTTCCGTTGGTGGTTGCTTATCTCTGCACGGAACCTTCCTTGGTATTCCGGACTCGCACCCACACCACTTCTAATCGGATTCCCGTTCCAGTGTTTTAAAAGCATGTGCTCAAGACAAAAATCACTAGTTTACACTACGTCACAAATCAGATCTAAATCTCTTCAAATCCGGATTCCTCCTTTCCTCCTCTTCTCTTTTATACTACAACACACTCACAAGAAAACACAGGAAAGCTAGATATATGACAAATCAATTCCTAAGGGTCCACTTGGTGGCTCAAGTTAAAGAAAGGATGACAAGATACAAACTATAACGCTAGGATGGAATGAGAGGCAACAAACTTGCCCCTCCTTTTTAAAAATCCAAAACAACAAAAGTCAAAAAGCCACCTGGAAATCCAGGTGACTACTCACAAACTTCCTGAAACCCCCGGAAAAGTCAGATCCTACAAATTCGGAACCCAGGCCCACGCTTGGAAACCTAGATCAAATTCAAAATTCAAATCCTAACTAACTACATTCTAACTACTTCGCCTTTCGCACCTTCTTTTGACTGCTCCCGCCTTGGCTCGATGGTGCTTGGATGGACGCCCTTGGAGTCGCTCTCGGAGTTGCTTTTACTGGAGTCGTCCTCAACGTTGCTTGGGTTTGGATCTTTTGGATTTCCGAAGGCAAGTTTTCCTCAACACTATCCTCCTCTTCATCTTCCTCTGATCCTATTTGGTACTCCTCCTCCTCAGATTTCTCAATTTGAGCGACCTCCCTCTCGTCTTGTTCACTTGGAGAGGTGTTGTCTAAAACGATGGGGATCCTCTCCTTCCTCGGTTGAGACTGCAGCATATGCTCAAAACCTTCTAGATGAGTCTTGGCCGGATTCATAAGTCCTCCAATCGGGTCTGCCAAGTCACTTCGGATAAGCAACCTGGGTGTCTAAAGTGTCTCCTTCTCTGGAAGACGAAATGTTGGAATCGGTGGCGAGGTCGTAACTTTCGGGGGAGCTAACTCGTGTGTTGCATTTGGCTGCTTGGTTGGCTCTCGCGTTGTCTTTATGCTCCCTCGGATGGTCTTCTCCAGCTCAGTGGAGAAGGGCTTGGTTGAATGCCAGAGAGTCTCCTTAGGAACTTCCGATCTATCCGGTAGAGGCATTGATGCTGACAATTTCACTAGAGTCTCTGTGTCAAAGTGGATTTCTAGAAAGTTAGAAAAGTCCATGACACGATTCGGATCAATCCGTCCCAAGAGTTGGCACATCTCCTTCAGTACGGAATCCATCCTTAATGAGAAGTCCACCAGGATCTAGATCATCTTGGATCTAGTGAAATGTCCTTCCTCTATAAGCCGGTTTTGGACAAGAGCGGCCTTTACGACAAGATCTGCAGGTCTATCCATCAGACTAGATAGGTTCTTGATCAGTTGTAGAGCTTCCTTCTCCCTTTGCTTTGCTATGGCCAACTCTCCTTGTGCCCAACTCAACCTGGCTTGAAGGTCTATCTTCTCCTTCTCTAGACTTTCAATCTGCTTGTCCTTCCTCCCCAACTCTTCCGGATTCGGAAGTTTCTTCAAGGTGTCGAGTATGTTCTCCGGCTCGACCTTCAGCTCCTTGTTGATCCTCCTAAAAAGATCAACCAAGTTCTCGTGGTACTCTTGCGCTTGTAGAACCCAGTTGAATCCGGTTTTGAAGAACCCGGAAATGTCTTCCTCCTACTTCTCCAGATCTTTCTCTTGAGCCGGAAGCTTTCCACGCGAAGCTGGATCAATGGATTTCCTCCGTCTCCGTTCCAGAAGCAACTCCTCCTCAATTGTCGGCTGTTCCGCCTCCACTTCATTTGTGAGGCCGTAATGCAGTATGGTGGATCTGGTGGTGTACTCTATCATTTTTGCATCACTTAAGAATTCCGTGTGATGGTAGAGGTGGAACTAGTAAGGACCAATTGGGCTGGTCTTTGCCTTTCCAACATTGGCGGCAAGTTTGGAGATTACTGCTCCAATTACTTTGTCCCAGTTGACTGGTCTACCCTCCATAGTACCAAAAATGGTGTTGGCTACCGTAACCCGGGTAGGCTTTTCCAGATACAAGATCAGGATCAAAAACTCTAGGACCTGCTTCTGCCTCGCATCTAGGCAGTTGTTGATGGCATACCCCTCTTTGGAATGGGTTGCATTCCTAAACTTTCCCACCGCGAACTTATCCGTGCGAGAGGCTAATCCAAATCCCTTTTTGGGGAATTCGTATACCTTGGCCCAGACCTCATCTGTCTAGGTCTCGGGTCGCCCCCTCACTATCAATTCATACTGATTCGAAGCTTCTACGATGAGCTCCTGAATCATTCTATCATCCTTGATTGTCCATGGCCTCAAGAACAGGTTGACACATCCTATCTCACTCAGGTCATCCTCTAGCTGTGATTGCTCTCTTAGCCTTTCCGGAATGGTCGGACAGACCATCCGTGCTGTCACTAAGGGTTTCCAGGTATTTCCTTCCACCATCGAAAACTGAAAGTAAACTCAAATCTAGTGAAGGCAACCAATGAGTAGCTCTTGAATCGATTACTAATTCACCACTCTTTCTCTCAACTATGCAAGTACAAAACAATTGTGGAAGAAAGAGGGAGAAGAAATGGGAGTGGCGGGGTTAAGTACTCGTCATCTTACCAACCGTTCCAGAAGCAAACCGTTTATTGTGAGCCCTCAAGTTGGCACTTGGAACTTAGGTTTTTTTTTAATTTTTTATTAGTATTTTAGTGAATTAAATGCAAAAATGCATAAAAAGAGTGTTTGAGTGGTATTTGGTAGAAGTCCCTACCAATACAGTGAGGGGTCATCCTAGAAGTGTAGAGTATATAAAATACTCAAATTTCATACTTCTAATGCCTAGTTGAGAATTTGAGAGGTCAATTAAGTATTTCCGAGAGAATTAAGGGTTTGAGTGTTAGCCAGTTCTAGTAGTTGTCCATGTTAAACTAAGTCTTACAATGGCATGTGACAAGCTGGCTATTTAGGTCTAGAAAGTCTAGAATAGGTCACCATCCAATTCGTAAAGAATTTGGATTGGTAAATTCTTATTTGTAGGTAATTTATAGAAGAAGGATCCAATCTGCAAATAAAGCGATGGAAGAATGATCAGAGTATAAAAAAAGGTGCTTTTACTCTAAAAGCATGCTAGGAGCTAACATTGGAGCCGGTTTTTCCAAGATTACAAGAATAATTTCCCCCTCGGGTAGAAATTAAAAGGGAATTGCTAATTTTAGCTTCCCTATGAATAGTGAAAAGTGAAATATAATGTTGCACTTTGATTTTGGGAGTTTCCTAGAAGCTACCCAAAAAGTTTCAGATTTTTCCAAAACAATTACAATGACTCTATGGGAAGTCAACTGCCTTTGAACATGGTCATAAATTCCTAGGAATTAACTATGTTGCGGTAAAATCCCACTAAAAATTAGGATAACGTTTTGTGTGCTAATAAAGCATTCCAAAAAGTTTGAAGACATTCTCACATTCCTAAGTACTAGAATCGGCAACGACGTTGGACTTTTGAAGAATTTACGACTTTACGACGGGTTGATCGGCGTACTAGGAGATGGCGGTGTCCAAATGACATGAATGAGGGGTCTTTTCTTACTCCCACGAACCTTCTAAGAAACCCTAGCCAAACAGTTTCCTCAAAAGAAACAAATTCCAAAAGTTAGAGTTCCAAAAGTTAGAGTTTTCACTTTTCTTTGGAGTTATCGTAAGTTGATTTTACTCTTACAAATGGTTGGGAAGAAGGGGGTAGGGGGTCCTTCAAGCTAATTTGGGTCTTCTAAACACAATGGCGCAATTGTTTTTCAATTTGGAGTTGTTCCCTAGAAGATAGGAAGGGTCCAGCAGTAGATTTGACTTTTTTAGAGTAATTAGTGGTAATTCAAAGTTAATTTCGCAAATATCTTTTGGAAAATTGAAGATTGGATTTGGGTAAGATCTCTTTTCTTGTGTAACAATCCATCTTTTGTTTAAAGAAAGACAATTTAGAAATACTTTGGATTAATTAGCAAAATATCTAGGTTAATTAGGGTTATTTTCAAAATATCTTTGAGAAAAGATCTTGGATTTGATTTATCCAAGATTTATTAGCTAAATGGAGAGGGTTCTAGAGAATTCTTCCATTAAACAAAGATTATTTTGGAAGTACATTAGGGTATTTTAGGAAATATCTCGAGATCGAAAGTAAATGTTTTTCCACTGACAACTTATCGGGGAGGGGCTTGGGACAAGTATAAAAGGCCCTTCCCTCGAGGTTGTCGATACCCTCATTCTTATATCTAACCTTTGCTTTTGTTTTTCCTGTGCTACTGGTGTAGTTGGAGCACTGATCTAGATCAAGATTCAACCTGATTTTCATTCTAATTCTTAATTTGTACACTTTGAAGGACGAGAGGGTCCCTTCAAAGTGATTTCTATTTGATTTCTTTGAGTTCTCGAGGCTAAACCTCCATTTTCTTTGATTTGTGAGAGTTTTAAAAGGGATAGACCTCCAAACTTTAATTTCGTTTAAGATTGCTTGAATACTAACAAATTGTGCTCATTACAACAGAATTTAGTGTTAATAGACTTAAGGCGGTGAAGCTTGACTTTGCCAAAAGTTTATTAAACCAACCTTTGCCCAAAATTCGTTGTATAATGGAGATTGGGATTTTAATTGCTAAAGTTCGATTTAAACGCTGTCATGCGTACCTCCTTTAGTGATTAAACTTGGATACTTTGAAATTTTGGAAGAATTAATCTTTAATGTTCGGTTAAACACTATCATGTGTACTTCCTTTAAAGATTGACTTTTGAAATACTAAAATTTGATCATTGACACCGTGTATACCTGGGGTTGCCCCTACACAACGAAGCTTTGACTTCGGATATTTGAAATTGACATTTTAAAAAGTGGTCCCAAGTATTAGAGAAATTTCTTTATTTGCATGCTTGGAAAAATACTTTGCACGTATAGTAATTAGGAACATTTGATTTAGTGAGAATGATTAGAGAAAATTAGTCAAAATTTCTGAATTTGAATTCTTGATAAAACCCTTAGTAGTAGTTAGATAAAACCCAAAATTTAGATTAGTTTCCCTTTAGTTATAGTCATTAAAATTATCCTAGAAAGAGAGTTTAATTAGCTTAGAATACTTAGTTGCTTAGTTTAAACTTATTCCCCCAAATCCCCCAAATCCCCCAAATCCCCCAAATCCCCCAAATTAGCTTGTTAGTTTAGAATTTTAGAAGTTGGAAAATTTCCCCCAAAACCCCAAAACAAACCCAATTGAATGACATAATTATAGTTAGTGAAAGTTTGCTTAGAAATTCCCCCCAAACCCAAAAATTGATTAGTTAGAAAGTTAATTAGTTTTATTAGTGTTAGATTAGTTAAAATCAATGTAGTTAGTAAAGACTTCCAAAAAATCAATAGCAAGGGATCGTAATCCAGAACAAGAAATCAAAGCAGGGTGAGTAAACAGGGAATCAGAGCACGGAAGGCCAATACGAGAGATTACATGAGGAGCCAAGCCGAGGTAACGATTGGGGTGCCAACAGGGCCGATTGACATGGCAAGCGAGGTGCTGAGTAGCCAACCAATCGTGCCTCGCCATGTAGCATCACGAGGGTGATTGGTGAAGTTGGAGAGTGTTGTGAAATGAACCAGCGGAGTGTACTATGAAGGAAACCAGATCGGGAAGAAACTAGCAACTGGAATTGTGGAAGTTAAGAGAACAGATCAAGTACTGGAACCTAAGGAACCAAAAAATCAACCTCACACATGAGAGAGAAGAATAACACATCCGTTGGAGTCTAAGTGAAGAGTTGAAGAGGCAACAATTAGAAATAGTGTTTGAAGCGTTGGAAGGAAAGGTGAGATATTTTAAAGAATATTAGGTAGGCCCACTATTTGATTTGATTCTATTACTATTCATTAGTTGTTGGTTAGTATTTAATTAAGATTAGTAGACTAGGATAGGTATCAATTGTTGTCTTATTGGGCCTAATAAGCCAAATAGGTAAAAACAAAAGACAACTAATATCTTTGGAAACAATTAAGAAAATTACAAAACGACTAAAAATGAGTGGTTTTTAGATTTGATTTGATTTAGTGGATTTAAGGATTTTTGGATATTAAAATAATTCCTAAAAATTAGGAATTGTTCAAAATACTTAAAAATTTGATAAAATCCTCTAACAAATTAGTAGGAAAATAGACCTAGAAGGAAAATACAACAACAAAAGAGGAGTCATTTCAAAATACAATGGACTAGCAAAATGTATGAGGTGGGAGTGGACTATTCATCTCATGGTGCCCAAGGACAGCACAATCGGCTCATTCATGGATGAGGTAAGTTGATTTATTTTCATTTTGCTTTTAAATTTCCACTTTTGATTTATTTTCCTTTTGCTTTGATTTGGAAGTGAATTTTAAATTTTCTTGCTAGATTAGATTAAAGAATTACCCAATAGAGCTTAGAGTAGGTTAAACCACCAATTTAAATCAAAAGTAATTGATGGATGGAATTTAAATCACTAATTTTTAACAAATTTCATCCATTAATAACTTTTTCATTAGGAATTTAGGTTTTCGTGTCTTACCTTGTTGGGAAGGTAATTTCTGAGTTTCCATTTAAAAAAACATAAAACCCTAAAAATACTAATTTTAGGATAGAAAGTTTGATTTAAATTAGAATAGAAGATAATTAAAAAGAATTTCTAAGGAATCTTTAAGGAATCATTTAAATTAGGAATCAAATTAGGGAATCTTTTAAAGATTTCAGAACCTATTTTCATTTAAAAAAATACTTTGATTTTAAGTGAGAAAAGGTTGGATGAAGTTTGATCTTAATTTGGATGAAGTTCTTTAATTAGTGGTCAAATTAGGTTTAGTCTTAGAATTAGGTAACTAACATAATTAAAAACCTCAACTCTAAAATTTAGATTCATTTCGATTAGTTTACTATTTTTAATTCATGGATGAAGGTTGTGATGTAGATTAGGGATCAATATTTCATCCATTCATTTCTTTTATTAGGAAAGTTAGAATTTAACTTGCTTTATCATTTTGGAAAGGGCAAATTACATTCTACAAGTTAGGTTAGATTAATTTTAGTTTGAATTCATCTTTTAGGTATTTGATTTAGTTTAGGAATACATGATTTAAGTTCAATTTGGATATTTAAAAACAAAGTGTCCATTGCTTGGAAGGCGCGAATTGAATTTAGATCAAAAACACCCTAAGAAAATTGATTTAAACAACCGTTAGAACCCATGTGCACGTTTTAACTCGAAAGGTGGAGTTTAAAACACTCACATTTACCCGTAACGGATCCCTAGTTTCCTAGATTGGAACTCTAGACCATAGGCTGTCGCTATCTGGGTTTCCGGAATCTGGATTCCATCTTGGATCATGTTACAGGACACTTGGATCATTCTTTCAACCTTAATGAGATGTTTAGGCTAAGAGGATTCTAATCCTATTTGCCTATTAGAAATTTTGAAAAATTCTATACAATTATAAACTATTTAATACTAATCCGGGTGACTTCGAGTTTTCGTCTCACGACATGTATGTGCACTAATTTCAGGTAAACTTTGTTAATTTAGTGCAAACTATGCTAACATTAGAAGAGATTTAGGTCCTTTGGAGGGCCATTTCATCCCTATTCCCCTCGTGAACTAGAGTGCCATTGTTAGAATATTAAATAATATAAATAATAATAATAAATTTTAAAAATTTAAAGAATGATGAAAAAATGATTTGAAAATTATTAACTAATTAATATTATCTTACGTGGACAAACTTCGGCCACGTTAGACTATAGATGTGGTGCAATTCCCAACGCTCCCCACAATTTAGGAACACAAGGGAACTCACAGTCTTCTTTTTCACTTAAATCTCATCTAATGTTAGTGTTGAACTCTCTAAATTGGCACAAAATCCCTATTTTATTGTTTTCATCACTTCTCTAGCATTCTAGTAGTAGTTTCAATTTTATTCATATTTTGTGTTCATTATTATCATTATGATTATTATTATGGTTTCCCTTTATTTTTGGTTTCATTTCCTACTTCTAGTCTTTTGTTTTTAATTCACTTTTATATTTTTTGAATTTTTGAATTTTTTGGTTTACAATTTGCTTCTAGTTTCATATTTTACTTGTAGTCTTTTGGTTTAAATTTATTTTTGCATTTCTTCTATTTCTTAGTTTTTTGGTTTGCAATTCAATTTTAATCCAATTTTCTACCTATAGTATTTATTTTTTATTTTTTATTGTCTTTTTTTTTAATACTAATTTGATTTTCCTCACTAGTACTACCATTGATGTAGTATTTTGGTTTTCATTTAATCATCATTTAACCATTTGCCTAATTTGGTTACTTTACCCAATCTTCTTTAGAATCTTTTTAATTTTAGATCCTTATTTTTCCCTAGAATTAGCCCTTCATTTTCTCTTAATTGTATTTCCTAGATTTTGAAACTTGCAAATTCATACACATTGTTTATAGTTGTCTTTTAAAAGGTGAACAGACATAGTGGTTTACAATGTGAAATAAGATTCTTAGCACCAATATGACAAGTATAATGATGAGGGATGGCATGAAAAAATTTGGATTTGGAGCAACAGGTCAAGTGGGAGGAAATAACATATTCATTAGGGGCAAGGAAGATTTGGCTTAACCCCTAAAGTCCCAAGGCACTTTCAAGGGTTCTTTGCCTCATAAAACTCTGAAAAGTGAAAACTGCCATTTTTAATGCATTGATCAAAAAAATGTAGAAGATTAATTTTTTCACAATTTAACCGTAGGATCTTGTACTGAGCTTATACGAGATAATGTAGTAAAATTTTTGTACAACTTGACTGTATGAATTGAAAGATGATTATATTCAAAGTGAGAAGGGTTTTTTGTGGGGCCTTACCCAAAAATTTCAGATGGCTTTGACCACCTCTTGTGATCAAATTTTACACTATGGAATTCAAATTTAAATTTTTTCCATAATCAATATCATGTTAGGCATATGTTCACCAATTTTGAAGTCAATACAAGATATGGAGCATATTCAAAAAAATCCTGCAATGCGACTATGTTCCAAGATTTTACAATACACTATCCAATGTTTGCACACATTTTCTCACCACATAGTTCAAAAATCCAATAATCTGAATGGTGGATTGAAGTAGGTTATCATAAAGGACAAGCCAAAAAAATAAAATCTGAAATTTTTTAAAATCTCTAGTTTTTATGTCAATTTCAAGCACAATGTGAGGTCCAAAAGATGTGGCAGCTCTTGGATAATGGGTCCCCATTGCTCCCGGGATGTTCCCCTACCGTTCCCAATCAGTATTCTTGTTCCCAAAGGTTCCCCTGTCGTCCTTGATGTTCCCCTTCCATTTACGATGTTATACCTAGCCCCTTGCAAACACAACAATTGCTCCTTTGAAATGTAGTGTTTGTGGTGACATGAGACTTGAGATGTGATTCACAAATTGCTATATTGCATACCCCTCTCTCTCATGTTGCTTAAGCCTAGCATTGAATAAACTTATTATTTGTATTTGTGTTGCTTGCCAAATTGAAAGACATTCACAGGAGAGAGTGAATTCATAATTCCTACTGTCTAAGTGAATGATAAGTGGAATATATTCAAAATTCATAGTGTTCTCATTCCATATCCTAAAATTCCACATTTTGAGAATTTAAAAAATTAGTTGTTACTACCTATAATATATTCTTGCTACATCTTCCAACACTAATGACATGAAGAATATTCAAATCCTCACTATAAAAATTGAATGCAATATATTTTTTGGACATACTTCTACTTGCACTCATTCAAAATTCATTGGAAAAATAAAAGAAAGAACTTGGGATAATATAAAACCTAACTCATAGTATGAATGTATTATCATTGGAGCTGTTTGTGGAAGCGTCGAAAGCAACCTTTTTTCCAACACATAAATTTGTTGCCATGAGATGGACAATATGTCTTGGGCCTAGTCACTAGTCCTGACTGGTTGTTGCAAACAACGCATGGCTTCCAATGATTTGTGAAAACTAGATAACAAGCTTTTGTATGCCGAGTATGAATACTACACTCTCCTTGCTTTTTCTTCACCCAATTTACAGTTAGAGCTTCACATAACTAAGTCCGAAATTGTAAATGTGTCATTGGTGGGCGAGGTGGATGACATGTCTTGCATTTGTCAATGTATATGATGTACATGTTTACGATAATTGTGTCAATGAGAAAAAAGAAAACCCGATGCCACCATTTGTGGGATTGGGTTTGACATGTTTAAGAAGACCACAACTAGTCTGCTACATCTACACCATGCATATGTGTAGTGTACTCTAGATGTATTGGTGAAGTATGAATGTCATCTCGAACAGATCCATTCTCCCTTGGAATCGAAGCCACTGGAAATTGAAGAGGCATTACATGCGTTGAAATGATAAGAACCATTTTTTTGTCTTTCCACATAATGGCACTAATTTGCCGTGACTCGTGCATGCGCCAATCCAAAGTTCCCTAAGGATTTTTGTTGAATTCTTTTGTATTTTTCAGTGCCTCAGGAAGACCTACCCGATTGGACCGTAGGGTCCCTATTGCATATGTGCCTCTTTCCAATAAATCTTTGAATAGGGCTATGCTTGTAAGAAAATTATCCATAGCAATTATGTGCCCTTTCCCTTCATTTGGTCCCAACAAACATAACACTAAGTTGTGCGCTAGTCTTGCTTCTCCACGACTCCCCCCCTGTGTCACATGGACCTCCTCATTGACTACATGATCTTTTCCACAATAAATCTCAAAATTTGAGACATACTTCAAATTTGAATCCACAAAGCACTACACTTTCAAGCCCTACTTTTGGGGCTTCTGTGGCATGTATTGCCTTGCCAGGCAATATGTGCATTTATAGCGAATCATCATCTCATCTATAGTTACAAATTTGTCCACATTCCATGATTGCATGTAGTTTTGTCGCAGCACAGAGCAAGTAAATTCCTTGTTATGCTCACAAAAATCACTCTAGAGCATAATGAAGTGACTCTAAAGATCAAACCCACGAGATTCTGTGAAGTATTTAACTTTATTAAGTGAGTAAGCCTTATTAACCTCTAAACCTTCCTTCTGGTCCTAGATCTAAAACCAGAAACAACCAACCACTAGATAGTATCAAACCAGATTCATTCTCTTCCAATTCTCTAAATTTCCGATTGGTCCAATTTAACCCAATCCCAGGACCACACCACTTCTGGTCCTCATACTCCTCTGGACCAATCCATTCTGGATTGCCCGTATATATCTTCACACCTATTCTGGTTTAGTTTTGCCTCTGTCGAACCATCAGAGGGGTCCCCACTTGATTTTGTGAGTGGTAGGCGCACCACTCCTTCCGTAGATTATAGTGGTTGAAGATCCACTGTCCTATCTCTTCCTCTCCTAAACTAACATGGATCCGTTTTGATCCCTCACAACAATTCGGATAGCAATCCGATTCGCAGGTCACACAGAGACCCCCTATACGATCCTTTCTTATTACAACGACCTTGATGCCAGTTTCTACCCGTGCACAGCTAGGTGGTCACAAGTGTACTCGTCTGTTCCAGCACTTACCAGAGCTATTCCATTTACCAACTAAGGTGGTGAGACCTCTTAGAAGATCGGACACTCAACCAGATTTCCTATCTAGGAGTTCTGGTGCGACTAAGGATACCCTCCCTATCCGCCTAGCCTAACAATGACTTTCTCACTTGGAACTCAAAACTCTAGATCTGTTGAGGCACTGAAGTCTACTCCCAACACTTCCACAATCCGCTCACATACACTAAGGATCGAAAACTTACACACCAAGGGAAGAAATCAATTCACAAATCAATCCTACACCTTCCTAACTCCACGCCATGCAACCCTGCCAAGCTTGGGAGATACACACATAACACAAGAGCGCATACAAAGGTACAAAAAATTTGCAAAAAGAAAACATATAGCACCCTTCATAAGGACTAACTTAAATACAACCTAAAAGGTACAAACAGGCGAAAAAGCTTGCAAACTTGGGTCGGACTTTTCGGTCCTACCTACGACTAACCAGATCGGAACAAGATCCAAATCCATTCCTATTATTTACACCTAAGTACCCACTCGAGATCCAATGGTGGCACTATCTGCTCCCGGTTCCATTTGCTCGAAGATCTCGTTTAAATTCCGATTCCGTTCCTTCTCCTGAGGGTTAGGCACTAGGTCGCCATCTGTGGATACGGGGGTTGAGTCTAAGTTGATGGCGGTTCCAGGCTTACTAGCCAGATTCGCCTTAACCTCCGATCTCTTGGACTTGGGAGTGGTATCCTTCCCCTCCCCTGCTATTGCATCCAGGAACAAATTTGAAAGAGATATGTCAAAGAGTCGAATACCTCAAGAGCAAGTGGCTCCCGACAGTATCCGAGTAATCTCCTCCATCTGGTCCGCCGCCTTCTGTGCCTCCTTCATTGCCGCTTCAACCTACTCGGCAAAGTTTGTGAGAATCTTGACCATCCGGGACCCGAATGGCTTCTTCTCATCGTGCACCTTCTCATCAAACAGCTTAGCCTTGGCGGTAGTGTCGCGAGACAAAAACTCAGAATGCATTGATTTAGTATAAAATAGAACTATTCTAGTGTTGAATTCTTCCTTTACTTGGTTAGGCAAACGGAAGTAGAATCCACTTAGCTTAATTATTGTAGTTAGGCTCAAAAGACAAACCAGGTAGTTTGTAACCGGACCAAAGTCTAATCTGGAAGTGATCTGGAATTGACCTAGACTCTAGAATAGTAATCCGGAATTAAAGTGGAATCTGGATTAGAATCCGGAATTGAAATAGAATCCGAAATGGATCTTGAATCCGGATTTGATTGTAATCCAGAAATGACCTAGAATCCGGAATGGAATCCGGAATTGACTAAAATAGAATCCGGAAATGGATCCGGAATTGACCTAGGTAGCAGTGAAAGCGACTCTGAAAGCAACTCCGAAAGCGACTCTAAGGGCGCCCATCCAGGCATCAGCAAGCCAAGGCGGGAGCAGTTAGAAGAAGGTGTGAAAGGCGAAGTAGTTAGGATTTTAGGTAGTTAGGATTTGAATTTTGAATCGGATCCAGATTTCCAGGCGTGGGCCCGAGTTCTAGATTTGTAGGATCTGCTTTTTCCGGGTTTCTCAAGAAGTCTGTGATTGGTCACTTGGATTTTCGGGTGCCTTTTTGGCTGTGGTTGTTTTGGGTTTTTAAGTGAGGGGCAAGTTTGTTGCCCTCTCATTCCATCATAGCATTATAGTTTGTATTTTGTCATCCTTTCTTTAATTTGAGCCACCAAGTGGACCGCTAGGAATTGATCTGTCATATATCCAACTTTCCGGTGTTGTCTTGTGAGTGTGTTTAAGTAAGAGAAGAGGAGGAAAGGAGGAATCCGAATCTGAGGAGACTTAGATCTGATTTGTAAGGAACGTTTGTGACGTAGTCTAGACTAGTGATTTTTGTCTTGAGCACATGCCTTTAAAACACTGGAATGGGAATATGATTAGGAGTGGTGTGGGTGTGAAGTCCGGAATACCAAGGAGGGTTCTGTGCGGAGATAAGCAACCGCCAGTGGAAGAAATCCCCATACCACTTACCGGAAGGTCAGCCAAACCCTAGGATCAATCTAGCAAATGACTTACAATCCCTATATCAGTTTCGGTTTTTGTTGGTCTGTCGTTGTAGTAGAAAAGTCTAGAAGTAGCTTTGTATGACCTGCCTTCCGGATTGGCCATCCGGAAAGTTGTGAGAGTGTTTCCGGTTTGATCTAGTGCAATAGTTGGTCTAAGTGTGTGTTATGTAGTTTAGAGAGAGAAGAGTGAGTGAGGAATACAAGTGGTGAGTCCCTACCCCTCTATACAATCAAAGGCGGACCCTTTGAGGGTAAAACAGAGGTACTAAAAACTAGTGTTTGTGTGTAAAGAGATGGATCTGGACTCCAAATAGGAGTGGATTTGGGATTGGATTCCGAAAAGGTAGTGATTCGGAAAGAAAGAAAGGAGATGAAGCGAGACCTTAAGTTGGTAGAACGGATAATCTTGTCTTGCTGCAACAATCTAGAATCCTCTAGGACGATATTTCGAGTTAGTTTACACGTTTTGGTGTTGTAAATGGTATTTTTTGCCATCTATACGTATGACAGTTGGCTATTCATCCTCGGATTCGCTCTCATCCCTTGGATTGGAACCAGATTTGACTTCGTCATCCGTTTCCGATTCTCCATACTTCAGGAGGACTTCTTGAGCCCTCCACACCTTCTCCTCTCCAGTGCTTAGGAGTTGATGGGAATGGTAGAGATGGATGAGGTAGGGACACACTGGAGTGGCCCTATTCTTTCCAACTCTATCTACGAGTTGGGTGACCAAATCGGAAATGATCCGGACCCAGTCGACTCTCTGGTCTCTCCTCAAGGCGCCGAAGATGGTATTTGCGAGGGAGATTGTTGCCCTCGTTGGCTTTTCCGGATGTAGGATCGGAACGAGGAACTGCAGAAGCCGGTGGTGGCGCTTGTCTACGCAATCCTCTACAGAGTAGCCATCCTTTGGGTGGACAACACCCTAGAACTTGCCTCGGACGAACTCGTCTTTCCTGTTTGCCATTCCTAATCCCCCTGACCGGAAATTGTACATCGCTCTCCAGACCTCCTCCGTCGAGAGATGCGGAACTGCTCTCTCATGGTGTTGTCAAACTCATTGAACAGCTTGCCCAAGAGTTCCCTCACCATCACTTCCTCCTTGAAGCCCCAAAGTTTCTTTGCAAACCCCAAGCAACCCATGGAAGTCAAATCCTCTATGAATTGGGACTTGGCTGGTTCGGTAGAGGGAATAACTAGAATCACCTTCCGGAATTTCACCTCCACCGAGGACGTACTAGCCTGTCCGCCTCTACTTCTCCTAAGCTGTGGCATGGACATGGATGCAAGCTGAGAACCCTTTTCTAATTCTACCTCACTCTCTCCTAGCTGCACGTCCCGTTCTTCACTTTCTCTCTCCGATCTCAATTGGAAATCAAAACAATAACAATACAACTCTCAAAAAAGACACTTTCACACAAAACTTACACAAATGACTAAGTCACAAATGAGAGCAGGGAGCTCAGAGTGTGGAGAGCGCTAAGACAAGCGAAAAATGCAAAAGAGGTTCAACTGGGCAGGCCAATCCTTATATAGTCGTTGGACCCCTATCACCTCATCATGACCTATTCTAGATTCGGTTCTTCCACAATATCCGGTCCATTCCCTATTCTGTCAGAGATACGTTCTCATCTGTTCTCCTATTGGGACTAGATTGGAGCTGATCCATCTACTACCTCATTTTCCTTCTCTATTTTAGCTCCCGATGGTTCCTTAGCTAGATCCAGATACCTACTTTTCGGTTTCTGGTTAGTTTTCCTAGGTAAACCAAAAAAATTAAAGTTTCACGTCGCCACAAGTTTTCATGAATGGCATTGATGAGCCACCGGACTTGACCCATTTTATCATACCCCAGCATGGTCGTGTCCCTTTTATAGGTTGATGGGTTGGTAACATGCAAGCATCTAGTAAGAAGTTGAAAACAAGTGCGGGACATGAGACTTGAAATAGTAGGGCAATGAAAAATAGAGCCCTTTTTATGCCAATAAGTTCTTACATTCAGTTGTCTCTTCATGCCCATGTACAAAACAATAGCTATAGAAGTCTTCAACTCTAAAAAAAAGGGTTTCCATTGTGGCCCCCCATAAGTCTTCCCATTTGTATTCACCGTAGTGGCATAACGGTTTGTCTCTGCCATAATGGCCCATAAAATAGAGATGGGCCAAAAAATGTCAAATAAATTTGCAAATGTAGGGAAGTACCTCCAGAAATTTTTTGACCCTGAGGACCCTAGAAATTCTTGGGGCTTTGGATGGTATGTCATGAATTTTTGGGACCAAGTATAGTCCTGGTAAAGATACTTGATGCTATTCACATCTTCAACATCACCACCATTATCACTAAAATCCAATGAACCATACTCCAACTCTGTTGCACTGTCACTATTGTAATTCATAGTGGTGACATATCCCATTCTCAAACAACGATGAAGTAATGCGATCCAATTTCCTCCACCATCAAAAAATTCCTCACCTCCATCATTTTGAAACCCTTGTGCCATGCCTTCATCCTCTCCCTCTCCATGTGCAAAACCCTCATCCTCCTGTCCCAAATTACCATCACTAACAAAATTGATGGCATCTCCAAGCCATCAATCCTCCATTTCCTTCCCATATGCTGGGCTGATTGGGTTGGAAGCAGGTCTAGACAGAGGAGGAAGGGGTATGTGAGGGCTCACTGGTGTTCTCAAAAGTTCCCTCGGGGTTGTTGACATTCCCGCCAAGTACCTTGATGCTCCCCGCGCTCTCCCCGAAGGTTGCTGTTGGAGTCGCCGCTTTGATGTAGCCTGCTGCAGTCTCCGCCTCCCGGTTGCCTCCTGGTCGTAGCCTCCGCCTCCTGGTTACCTCCCGACTACTCCTGTCAGCTCCTTCTCGACTCCTTGTCCTCTCATGTTGGGTTGTTGCTCTTGCTTCGTCTTCTCCACATTGCTCCTCAATAATTTGTTGCTCTTGATTCTTTCTCCCCATGCTTGCTTGCAATCTCCTACTTTGATGATGCTCGTAATCCTCCGCATTGTGGAGAAGCTCAAGTGGCCACCAAAGCTCCTCGAGTGATCTGGTCTCATGAGTGGTGTAGGGGCCTTCTTCAATGTCATCTTCTTCTAGTTCCTCACAACTAGAATTTCTTCCATCAATTTTGTTCTCTTGGCTATCTAAGAATGCTTCATCCAATTTGCCAATGTGTAAAGCATCTTCAACTTGGAAATTGTAAGGTGTATGGTGTGAAACTGGAGGAACATGGAGAGGTGTTGGATACTCATCGATACCTTCGTGTCACTACAACAAAACGGGTGTTTTATGACTTCAAAAAATGACTGCAATGAGTCATAAAATCTCAAAATATGACTTAAACAGAAAACACTGTAGATGACGCGCGATATGACTGGGTCTAGTCATTACTGACTAGTCAAATTTTTCATGAGTCATATTTGCAGTCATTTGTATTTGGGGTATACTTAGCCGTATTTTGCCTATGTGGCGTATATGTTGACTATCCTTGGAGTCTTGACTTTTCATTGAACTGCCCGGGCAAAAGAAAAAAAAAGTCTACGTGGCATATGACTCCATGTAGTCATATTTTTGGCTAACGTGGAATATGACTACGTTGAGTCATATTTTGGTTCATGTGGCATATGACTCTATGTAGTCATATTTTTTATGAACGTGGAATATGACTTCTATGAGTCATATTTTTGGTTGATGTGAAAAATGACTCTCATGAGTCATATTTTTTGTCGATGTGAAAAATGACTCTCATGAATCATATTCTCTATATGTTGATATAAAAATGACTCTAGTGGGTCGTATTTTTTGTTGATGTGAAATATGACCTTCATGAGTCATATTTTTGGTTGATGTGAAAAATGACTTTCGTGAGTCATATTTTTTGTGATTATGAAAAATGACTCTTATGAGTCATATGCTCTACATGTTGATGTAAAAATGACTCTAGAAAGTCATAATTTTTTCTTGATGTGGAATATGACCTTCATGAGTCATAATTTTATTGATGTGAAATATGACTAATGTAAGTCATATTTTAGTTCATGTAGTAGTTCACATGGAATATTACTTGTAATTTTATAATTGAATGTAGTCATAATTTTAAAAGTATAGAGTCACATTAATAATATGATTGTGAGCATTATATAACTACAACAAGTCATATTTTGACTAAGATATATTATAAAATATGACTCAAGCAAGTAATATTTGTAATTGGGATGACTTGAGGTTTATAGTAGCTTTTGTCATAAACTACAATCACACTCCATACATTCTAAATCGACTTGAGGCGTTGCAATCATGCATCAACAAGGTTTAGCAGCTAAATAAATGACTCCATCAAATAAAAATTGAGTACATATGATTTATGAGATGCATAAAAGACAATCATATTAAAGAGAGAAAATGCCATAAAAAATGTGACTCTTTTCAATGGCATTTAATAGTCACTAACACAAAACATATGACAATGACACTCAATAAGTGTATATTCCTATAAGCTCTAGGACCTATATTTCTTACTGAAATTTGAAGAAGTTGCCTCTCAAGTGTTGTAAGTAGCCTCCGATAACTTCAATCCAGCTTTAACTGCCTACATATACAATGAAGGAGATTAATTTTTAGTGAATGAACAATATAGCTCAACCTTCAAAGATTTCAGGCAACAAAAAATATGAAGCACAAGTTTAAAGTAAGAAAAATTCATAACCACTATATCTTTAGAAAACATAAATAAATAAGAAGAAATAACAACAATAGTGATAAAAGAAACAAGAACTAGAAGGTGGCAAGTGTTAAGAGGTAATAATAAACAAAAAGTAAGAATTAAGGTGCTACAAAACAAAACAAGAGACACAACTTAAGATGCAATAAAATAGAATAAAATGCAACAAATAACAAGAGAAAATAAGAACTAAAAGGCAACAAGAAGCAACAAGAAATATGATTTAAGATGCAATAAATAACAAGAAAAAGAAAGAACTTAGATGCAACAAGAAGCAACAAAAAACACAATTTAAGATGCAATCAAATGCAATAAATAACAAGAAAAAACAAGAATTAAAAAAAACAAGAAACACAAGTTAAAATGAATCAAAAAGAAATTAAAAGTAACAATTAGGAAACAACAAAAGACAAGAACTAGGAAGCAAAAATTAAGATAGAACAAGAAAAAACTAGAAATAATAATCAAGAACTAAGAAGCAAAAAAAGGAGAAACTAAGAAGCAAGAATTATGATGTAATAAGAAGAAACTACAAACAAGAATCAAGAACTAAAAAGAAACAAAAATTAAGAACTAGGAAGCAAGAATTAAGAGGTAATAAGAAGAAATTAGAAGCAAAGATCAAGAACTAAAAAACAAAGATCAAGAACTAAGAAGCAACAAAAAGGAAGAACTAGGAAGCAAGAATTAAGAGGTAATAAGAAGAAATTAGAAGCAAAGATCAAGAACTAAAAAACAAAGATCAAGAACTAAGAAGCAACAAAAAGGAAGAACTAGGAAGCAAGAATTAAGAGGTAACAAGAAGAAATTAGAAGCAAAGATCAAGAACTAAAAAACAAAGATTAAGAACTAAGAAGCAACAAAAAGGAAGAACTAGGAAGCAAGAATTAAGAGGTAACAAGAAGAAATTAGAAGCAAAGATCAAGAACTAAAAAACAAAGATCAAGAACTAAGAAGCAACAAAAAGGAAGAACTAGGAGGCAAAAAGAACTAGGAGGCAAAAAGAACCAAGAGCTAGAAAACAAGAAGAAGCAAAACGTAAGAGACAACAAAAAACAAGGAAGAAGAAGAAAAAATGGCGGCTAGGGTTTCAAAACCCTAAATTAGTGGCGGCTACATAGAAGTGGCGGCTAGGGTTTTAAAACCCTAGTCATGTGACTTGACGTAGTCATGCGAGTCAATAAATATAACTATACTAAACAATTAAATAATTTTAACAACAAAATTTGCTACAAAGTGGATGTATGTTGTAATACAACTCTACAAAATGTGTAAAGGGAAGTTACAAGGCCTTAAGCACCTATAGTTATAGCAAAAAAAAGTCATGCATGAATCAAATTATCTACGTCCATGCACTAAGTATATAAGAGCAAAAGTATTTTACAAAGACAATATTGAAAAAGATCTTTGAATTTCTTAAAAGGGATTATGTTTTTATAGTCTATATCCTTGTAAAAACATTTAAACAACCATTTTTTAATTGCAATTCAACCATGTATATCACAGTGAGCCTCAATCTTCATATGAATAATTCTATAACTTCTAAACAACCCTATATAGATTCTTTATAAATACAACTTATATGACATTACGGAGAACCTTTCTAAAAAACAAACAAACTTCAATACATGATATATATAAGTGTTTTATCTATATCTTTGAGACAAAATAAACACAACTATATTTTTTGTTGTTGAACTTCAAATCCTAAGTTGGATATTTAAATATTGTTCAATGGGTATTCTAAGCAATGAACAATTTTTTTCTAATGATAAACTGTAAGTGATTCACATCTAAACTAAAACACACTCAAACTATAAAAGTTAAAGGTTTTAGATGGTTTTGGCCAATCAAGGTCAAAACTCTAGACTTCCAAATCCTAGTTGAGAAATTTTAAAATTTGTTAATTTAAGTTGTAGAACGTTGTAGGCCTATTCTAAAATCGTAAAGATATTTATAAGGAAATGTTTTTAGCAAAAAAATATAGATGGATGAAGGTTTGTTTTTAATTTATCCTTCAAGATTTCATCCAACATTTTCTCTTAGCGTATAATTTCAAATTCATTCATACTTTCAAAATTGAATTTTAAATGTCAATAAATTTCAAGTTTCCTTTTTTACTTGAATTGGATGAACTTTGGTATTTTTAATCCAAAACTAATACCATAGATTATCCAATTTCATCGTACTCTATCTTCCATAATTTTTCTCTATTTTTTTAAGTGTGATATGTTATTGGAATCCTCTACAAATTAACGAAGTATTCTTGAATTCCAAATTGGATTTAATAAGTTCTTAGAGGTTTGATTTAAACCTCTAATTTCTAGCACAACTATAATTTCTACAAGAAGAGAATAAACTAAGTGCTAAATTTAAGGACATGCTTTGGAATTTGTTTTCACAATATCCCTATTCTTCAACATATATATTGTAATTGTATCATGAAGTCTGCTTTAATCCATTTTTGTTACATTTTTTGTATTTTTGGATACAACTTAAATAACAACTTTTACAACAAGGAGTATAAATTAGATATATGATCTCATTCTTTTCTTTCAACCTATTTCTTTCTACTTTCCCCTCTTGACTTTCTTCAAATTATTTTCAACATTTTTTGTTTTTTTCCTTCATTTTTTGAAATGTTTTAGAATTGCAATCTTTGACTTCTACTACTACTAATTAATTTCTAATTACTCTAAGAATCAAACAATTGTAACAACATCAACCTCGTAAGTGATAACTAAATATTTACGTAAGACTTGAAAAATTCATTTGATCAACTACATGTATTATAATCAACAATCTTTGTTTAATACATAGTCAAATCCTTATAAGGGGGTCATATTAGTCTCCTAACCATGTCCAAAGCTTGGAGTAGGAACTTGGAACCTATGCTTCTTCTTCAAACACTTAGAGACTCTCAACACAAATCGCACTCCTCACTTACTCTTGCTCCATGGCCACTCAAGCATGAATTTTTCTCACACTATTCTTTCTTCTCTTTGGATTAGATTTTTTCCAATCTTCAAGTAATTTTTCTAAACTCTATAGCCTTCAATCTACATTACTAGTTTAAATGCATTAGATTTTGCTTCACATTAGCCATCACAATCACTTAACATAATTAGCCAATTCCATAGCAAATTCCAATAGTGAATCAAGGTAGGCCCGATTTCTATCTTGGATTATCAAGCTTAGTCCTACCTTGGTGCTTTGGTTTGTCCATAGACTTTTATTCCTCTCTAATTTTTTCTTAAATACTCAAATAAAAATTGATTATCTCCTACTATTAATCGTTTTATTCCTCTCTATTCCTTTTCTAATTCCTATAAAAATTTTAAATATATTAATTGAAATATAAACATGTGCCATCCCGAATTATTTGGATATTAATTCTGTAATAGATACATCATACAAAAGAAAAGAATTTTTTTTAATAGATATTAAACAAAGTCATCCCAAGGAATGGCCTCTAGGGACAAAATATAGAAGACCCATCTTAGATTACCAACCTTTTCCTTAGGCTCCCACCAAAAAAACAAAAAATAACTACCAAAGAAATGTGTCTACAAAATATGACTGACTCAAAAATACGATTGCAAAATATGACTAAAGTGAAATTATGACTAGCAAATATGATTTAGTACTCCAAATATATTTCCCACCCAAATTTTCTTCAAGTTGCCTAAAAAAAAAAAATATGACTGCAAAATATGATTGATACAAAAATAAGACTAATAAATATGACTGCAAAATATGACTGATGCAAAAATATGACTAATAAATATGACTGATTCAAAAATATGACTAAAGTGAAATTATGACTAGCAAACATGATTTAGCACTCTCCAAATATAATCCTCGTCCAAATTTTCTTCGAACTACCCAAAAGAAAAAAAATGTGACTATTATAAAAATATGACTATAAAATATGACTGACTCAAAAATATGACTAATAAATATGACTAAAGTGAAATTATGACTAGCAAACATGATTTAGCACTCTCCAAATATATTTCCCGCCCAAATTTTCTTCAAGCTGCCCAAAAGAAAAAAATGTGACTATCATAAAAATATGACTACAAAATATGATTGACTCAAAAATATGACTGCAAAATATGACTAAAGTGAAATTATGACTAGCAAATATGATTTAGCACTCTCCAAATGTATTTCCTACCCAAATTTTCTTCAAGCTGCCCAAAAGAAAAAAATGTGACTATTATAAAAATATGACTACAAAATATGACTGATGAAAAAATATGACTAATAAATATGACTGTGCGTTCCCCAAACATGTTCCCTATGAAGCTCTATGAAGTATTTTGGAGTTTCCAACGAACATATACTATACGCCCGCAACGTACAAGGCCAAAACATGACTAGCAATCATATTTGTAGTCATATTTTTTTTCAAAGAGTTGGCCTCCAAAAATATGACTGCGAAAAGTCGCCAGTCATCCTCAGTCATATTTTTGTAGTCATAAAACACCCGTTTCCTTGTAGTGTGTGGGAGTGTTGGGCTTCTCGGTGGTGAGGGAGAAGTGCTAGACAACCTCTGAGCTTGAGCTTGGAGTAAGCAGCAGTTGCGACGTACGAGCAGACCATCCCAAGCAATTTGTAATATACAAATGTGGAGCCCCATTAGACAAATGAGTAGTAAAGCTAGATGTTGAGAGAAGTTGAAGGACAATGTATTACCTCATTTCTTGAGCTTCTTCTTCCCCTCTAAGGCATTGCTCTTCTTTTGTGTTAACAAATCTGAAACACTTGAAGCTCATTGACTATAACAAGAAACGCCTCTTGAAGTGCAGAGAAGTGTGAATTTTTTTCTTGCTTGTGTTTATGTAGGTGAGCAATTTCACAAATAGAAAGCATAGAGTGTATAATTGCAACTACTTCTTCCATGATGTGTTAGGTAGGTGAAGCATTAATGAGTAGTTGTAGAAATTTTGCTAAAATTGACGTGATTGTACAAGTGGTGGTGCTAAAGTGAGAAGTGAAGGAGGTAGGGTGGAAATCTAGACCAAAAGTATGCTAATTTTACAGAATTTTTTTGTTTATTGTGTTTCTTACTTCAATTAGGTGTTGTAAATTGAATTCATGCCTTTATAGTAGTCAAAAATTTGACAAATTTTGCCAATTGCAAGTTGCAAGTAGACATTGTAACTTTTCTTAGAAAACGGTTTTTGGCCTATGCATTGAAATTTCCAATATCAAAGCTCTTGAGGAAAATGAGCAGACGTCATTGTTTCTAATTTTGTGTCAATTTGACATTCAATTGTCAACTTGGAGGTAATCAATCCCTCCAATGAATGGCTGTGCTACACAACAGCAAGCCAAGGTGGTGCAACCTGCGAGTAGGCGCAAACGTGTAGGCTGTGTAGAGTGCTAGCCATGCAATGTTGTGCCGGCCAAGCGGTGCGCACTATTGGCCAAGCAATGTACAACCTCCCCCTACCTTGGTCCACTTTATTCCTTCCCCCTTCATCCACCATGTTTGGTCTTCCCCGGATCCTTTGTATACCTATTGCCTTTGCTTTTTTGCACCAGATTGCCCAAGCCTTGCCCCAGCCAAAGTCAAGGTGACTAGCCCTGCCCAAGCTGCCCTCTCTCTCCCATTTTCACAAAAAAAGCTCATAACTTTTTAACCAAAGGTCCGTTTTATATAAAAATTCTATGGGCTTGAAGCTCTTGAAAAACTATACGAGTGCTAAGAGTTTCAAAAATATGTGGTAGAAATTGAGACTAAACAAGCCTACCCGAAATCAATTTCGTCCCTTGTAGGGACAATGGGACTTTAGGGGTTAATTATTGTGAGTGTTTCAATACCATTGTTGGTATTTAAATGGATACAACTAGGTTTTAGGGTTTGTGTGAAAATTCATTTTAATCGGTGCCTAGGCATGGTCCATTATGCTTTCCTAGCAATGAATCTTCCTAATTTAAACAAAGATCAACTTTTGGCCAATAGTTAAACTAAAAAAGGCTACTGTGGTTTATAAGAGAAAAAGGTCACAATCACAATTCAACAATTTTAAGTTAAATATTAGATCATTTCATTTCTAGAAACAAAAAATTCATTCAAATTTGATGCTCCTAGAGAAAGTTACAATTCAATGAAGTTTAGCCTTCGGAATGGCAGTTTAAATTTCATCCATCCTTTTCTACCAATTCCTAAACTTGATTTGATTTGGGAATTAGCTTTGATTTTAAGTTAAAACCTACTATCTGAATCCTAAGTTTAGACTTGGATGGACATAATCCTCTAACTTCAGTTCACCCATTCTTCATTCTAAACTTCATCCTCCATTATCTTATGGATTTCTAAGTGGTTTTCAAAGTTTGTGTGAGTTATGGATTCCCCTAATCTTCTTCTATGAGATTCTTAATCTAAATTTCTTCCTAGGTTATCTTCAAAGCCTATAAATTTAACATCTACCTTTTCCTAAGGGCGTTGAAGTACTTCTCTTAATTTACTATTTTTAGAATTTTAGGACTTGTTCTTCAAAAAAATTTGATTTCACTTATACGAGTTGCTAAATTACTTAAACATTGGACTTTATAGTAAAAGTTAGAGATGGATGAGCCATTGATTCATACTTCAAACTTCATCCGCTAATTACGTTCAACTTAGAAGTCGAAATCAATTTTTAATTAACTTTCAATTTCTGGATTTTTTCTACTTCTAAGTTTCTCTTCTTGTTCCTTTTAGATGAAGTTGACTAATTTTCATTGAATCTAGCTCCTCAACTTCATCCACTTGTATTATACTTGTTTTAACTCTATTTTTTAAGTGTCTTCTCTTTTCAGAAACCTCTAGAACTATTCTACAAGTTTCTAAACTAAACTTGAAATAAAATCTAACCTTAATGGTCTAAATCTAACTTGTACTTTGGCTATGGTTTAAGGTTTCTAATTAAGAGATTCAAAGGAAAAAAAATATGATTGAGGAACTCACCTTGTAGTAAACCTCATCTATGAGGTGATCAAAGACTGCCTTGAATCCATCCTCATTCACCATCTTGCCTCCTTTTGGAATTGTGCTTACCTCTTAACCCCTAATTGCCTAACTAACCATATATGGTCAATCTGAAATTTCAAGCTCATTTTGGGATAGGTAGTTAAATTCAAATGACCAGTTAAAAAAATTTTATGGGCAGTTTTGAAGGTAAACTATTGAATTTTTAAATTTTTCACTGAAAATTTAAATACTTGATTTTTGAGAGATACTCTATGGCATACATGTATCTTAGTGGAAGAATAAAGCTTGCAAATTTCACTTGATTTGAGATCTTAAAAATTATACTTATCCATTTGTTTTGAAAATGGTCCCAATAGAAAGAGTAAAGTGTTTTCATGATTTTCACCATTGAAAATTTTAACATGCAAATGTTGATTTGGAGTTAATTGCAATTTCTACTTATAAAAAAAATTGCATTTCAACAATTGCAAGGTGGATTGTGTAATGAGTTTGATAGCTCTTCATTTGAACTTAAGGTTTTTGGAAGTGCATTTTAGTGCAATAATACAATTTATAGTCGGTCTTGTGTTGCAGCACAGGATAAGTAAATTCCCTATTGTGCTCACAAAAATCACTCTAGAGCATAACGAAGTGACTCTAAAGATCGAACCCACGAGATTCTGTGAAGTATTTACTTGATTTGGGCGAGTAAGCTCTCTCTCACCCTCTAAAACTTCCTTTCCGGTCCTAGATCTAAAACTGGAAACAACCAACCACCAAGAGAATTAGGACCGGATTACTTCCCATCTAATTCTTTAATCCTCCGGTTAACCCAATTCTCCCAATCTCTAGGACCTAAACAATTCCGGTCCTAGGACTACTCTGAACCAATCCGCTCTGGCTGGTTCCTGTACCTCCTCAACACTCTTCCGGTTTAGTTTTGCCTCTGTTGGACCATCAGAGGGTTCGCCGCTTAGGTTTCTGAGTGGTAGGCCCACCACTCCTTCTGCGGATTATAGTAGTTCAGGGTTGA
>OY987267.1:27139708-27247941 GCA_963920665.1 Straminergon stramineum | reverse complement strand
TCACAACACTCACCGGGAAGGCCAAATCAGGCCTTGTGGCCACCATGGCATACATCAAACAACCAACCGCTGCCTTGTAAGGCACACCTTGCATTTCAGCCTTCACTTCCTCAAAATCAACATCCGTGAGCTTGGGCAACTTCTCATGAGTGTCAAGGGGTGTACCTATGGCTTTGCACTCCTCCATGTTGAACCTCTTCAAGATCTCCTCAAGGTACTTGTGTTGGCTCATGGTGATGGTGCGGGCAGCCCTATCCCTCTTGAACTCCACTCCAAGGCAATACCTCAACTCTCCAAGATCCGTCATCTCATACTCCTTGTGAAGCATAGCCTTCACCTCAAGCATCTTGATCATGTCACTTGCGAGGAGGATCAGATCATCCACATAGAGAATCACAATCACCAAATGCTCACTACTTTGCATGGTGTACAAAGAGTGATCAGCATTTCTTCTTTGGAAGCCCTTCCTTGCAAACATGCCATCAATATCCCTATACCACGCCCTCCCAGATTGCTTCAACCCGGGGAGGGCCTTGTTCAACTTGCATTTGAGATGCTCTTGCCCCTCTTGCACAAAGCCTTGGGGCTGATCCATGTAGATGACCTCCTCTAGCTTGGGATTGAGAAAAGCCGTCTTGACGTCCATTTGGTGCATCTCCAAGTCCATGGCTGCCCCTAGAGCCACAATGCACCTAATGGTGCTAAACTTAGCAACGAGGGCAAATGTCTCATTGAAATCCACCCCCTCCACTTGGGAGAACCCCTTGGCAACCAGCCTTGCCTTGTACCTCACAATGTGCCCCAAAGCATCCCTCTTGGTGGAGAAAACCCACTTGCAACCCACACTTGACCTCTTGGGAGGGAGGGCAGCAAGTTCCCATGTGCCCTTGGCAATGAAGGCCTTGTACTCCTCTTGCATGGCCGCCTCCCACTTGCTTGCATCCTCACAACGCAACACCTCCCCAAGTGTGGATGGATCTCCAAGGAAAGCCACATTGGCTTGTTCTTCTTGTTGTGGGGGAAGAATGTGATTCAGCCACCAATCTCCAAGGGGCTTGCGGGTCCTTGTTGGATAACGAGGCTCCTCTTGCTCTTCCAAGGGCTGATCATGCTCTTGCACCTTGGGTGAAGTGCTTGGACAAGGGGCAGCTGGTCTCTTCACCTTGGGTGTGGCCACCTTCTTCTTGGGCTCCACCAAGTCTCCATCTTCCTCCTCTTCATCTCCTTCCTCTTCCATGTCCACTCTTGGAGTTGTGCCCACCATTTGGGCTGGTCCTCCACTACTCCCACTTGGGCTCATCTCCAAGAGCTTGGGATCAGCTCCTTCCTCCTCCAAGAAGGTCACATCACGACACTTGATGATGGCCTTGGTCTCCACACACATCAGCCTATAAGCCTTGGTTCCCTCACAATAGCCAAGGAAAAGACACTTGGTGCCCTTGGCATCCAACTTGGTCCTCTTGGCACTTGGCACCAAGGCATAGGCAATGCATCCAAAGGTGCGCATGTGAGACACATGAGGTCTGATTCCACTCCAAGCTTCTTGGGGGGTCTTGCTTGTCAAGGCTTGTGTGGGGCACCGGTTCCTTGTATACACCGCATTGGACACAGCCTCCCCCCAAAGCTCATACTTCAGCCCTTGGCCATGAATCATGGACCTAGCCATCTCCACAATGGTTCGATTGGCACGCTCCGCTACGCCGTTTTGTTGAGGAGTGTAAGGTGCTGATGTGTGGTGCTCAATGCCATGAGCCTTCAAGAAGGCCTCAAAGGCCTTGGACACATACTCTCCTCCATTATCCGATCGCAGCACCTTCACCTTGCATTCAGATTGGGCCTCCACAAGGGCCTTCCAAGTCTCAAAACGCCCAAACACCTCACTCTTGCACTTCAGCATGTACACCCAAATCTTGCGTGAGAAATCATCAATGAAAGTCACAAAATACCTTGCTCCTCCTATGGATGGTGTCTTCATTGGCCCACACACATCTGAATGCACAAGCTCCAAGGGCTTGCTGGCCCTTGTGGCCCCATCCTTGGGGAAGGGCTGCCTTGCTTGTTTCCCCTCTATGCACCCCTTGCACACCAACGAACTCCAATCATGCTTGCAAGAAGAGAGGTTCAGCCCCTTCACAATGTGTTGGAGGCTCTTCATGCTCTTCACATTCAAGTGCCCAAGCCTCCTATGCCAAAGCCCCACAAGGTCTTCATGAGCTGATCCTTGGGCCACACAAGCCATGGAAGTGCCATTCACCTTGGTGAAGTGAAGGTGGTACAAATTGCCCTCACGGGGGGCTGATGCAATCAAAACACCACTAGCTGACCTCACCACACACCCCACCATGTTGAAATGCACCTTCAAACCTCCCAAAGACAATTGGCTCACGAAAATCAAATTGGCATGCAACTTGGGGACATGGAGGGCCTTTTGGATCTGAATCCTCTTGGTCCTCCCCTCCACTTGCACCTCCACAAGAATCTCCCCCATGCCAAGGGCCTCCACCATGCCATTGTCTCCCAAATGAATCCTCTTCCCCACAATGGGCTGATAGGTGTGGAAGGCATCTCTATGGCTGGTCATGTATTGAGTGGCCCCCGAATCCACAATCCAAGTGAACATGTTGGCCTTCTCCCCTCCTCCATAGGTGGCAAAGGCAAAGTCCTCTTCATCCTCCACTTGGCAAGCTTGGTGTGCACTCCCCTTGTCTTTGGCTTAGCTGCCCTTGCAATGCTTGGCAATGTGGCCTGATTTGCCACAATTGAAGCACGTCCTTGTCTCCTTGAACGCCTTGGTGTTGCCTCCCTTGCCATGTCTTGAGACAAGGGCTGATCCCTCCCCTTGGGCCTCATTTTCCTTGCGCTTGGTCATCTCATGCATCAAGCGTGCCGTCACAAACTCCATGGTCAGCTCCTTGGTGGGTCTTGTCTCCAAGGCGGTGATGAGGTACTCATAGGATGGTGGCAAACTCTCCAACAAGGTCATCACCACATCTCCATCCGTGACGGGGGCCTCCAAGCAAGCAAGCAAGCTGATCCGCAAGGGCCTTGATCTTGTTGACATGATCCAAGATGTCATCCTCCTCTTGCATCTTCATAGTGAAGAACTTCCGCCTTAGAAAGAGAATGTTGGAGAGGCTCTTGGTCTCATGGATGTTGCAAAGGGTGGTCCATGCTTGGGCTGGTCCTTTGCAATGGCGGATGTGAGCAATTTGCCGGTCCACAAGATTGATGGCTATGAGAGCAAAGGCCTTCTTCTCCTTCCTCTCAAACGCCTTCTTGGTCTTCAAATCAGCATCTTCACTTGGAGGCTCCTCACTCCCATCCACCACCTCCCACAAATCCTTCTTCGCAAGAATCATCTCCATCTTGAACTTCCACATCCCAAAATTCTCCCCATTGAACTTGTCAATGATGCGGACGCCCTCTCCTCCACTTGAGGCCATGTTGAATCAGCTCCCACTTGTTGGCAGCACCCACAAGGTCTCCAATCTGAATTCACCCTCCAAAACCTCCCTTGGGGCGAATTGGGCTGAAATGGGACCAATCAGCCCTCACAAGCACCTTGCAACCCTAAGAACGCCACACCACTCCTCACAAGCACAAGACTTCCTCTCCACACCAAATCAGACCCTAATGAAGCTCACAACCACCACATGCTCGTCATGGGCTGGTTCTACTTCAAAATCACAATTCTCCTCACAATTCTCCTCACAAATTGGATCCTCCACACTCCAAAGATCTCAAAGCTTCCAATCAGCCCTAGATTGAAGCTCCCACTCACAATGAGCACCTCATGGACCACAATGGGCTCAACCAGCCCTACTTGGCTCACCAAGTCACTCAAGAACCCCAATTGGGTGTCACTCTCTCTCAATGACACAAATCAGCCCTCTTGAGTTTACAATGTCCACTATGAGGTCTCACACACTCACAAGGGCACAAACTAGCCCTTTTGCTTCACAAAGTCCTCTACTTGGTCTCACACACTCACAAGGGCACAAATCAGCCCTCTTAGGATCACAATTTTGTCTCACTCACTCATAAGGGCACCACTCAGCCCTCAATGCATGGAAACGCCTAATGCAACCCACAAATGCTACCAAGCCTTACCAAGGACTCTCACAAGATTGCAATTGCTAAAATGACAATCACCAATGTACCCAAGTGCACAATCAGCCCCAATGGGTTGCCAATGTACACTTGCAAGCACAAACTCAAACAAGGAGCATGAAACCAGCCCTAAGTAGGTCTGATTTCAATCATGAGCAATCTCACACTCAAAAATGAACTCTAAACCTCACAAACCAGCCCACAAAAGCTCAAAACAAGAGATGCAATTGAAAGACCTTTTTTCTTTGTTTTGAAAAAATTTACTCACACCATATGGTTTGTAGGTGACCAAGAGCCCAAATTCAATATGCTCCTCCAAGCTCCAAGAACTTCTCCAAATGAATTGAATTTCTCCCTCATGTGCAACGCCAAGTGTGTGGGCCCATAACCTATTGCGTTTTGAATGGAGAAAGGCTTTACTTAGATGGTAGAAGATACCAAGGCCCATGAATGGGCTGAACATAAGCATAAAGCCTTTCACTAGTTATCCACAAACCATGTGGGATAACTAGCAACCTTGGGCTGCCTTTGACTACAAGCAACACCCAATAGACTCTAAGTCTAACTAAGAGTCTAATCCTACTCCTAGGGCTGAATGTACACTATCTATACTAATATGTACATGATCTTCAACAAATACACCTTGCGGTTGCTAATAGATTGATAAGTGAGAAATGCTTGCCTATGTGGGGTCATGTGTTGTGTTGCACCCGAGTCGATGATCCACTTGAACATGTTGGTGTTGTCATACCCATCATTGGCAGCAAACGCAAACTCCTCCTCCACACTTGCCTTGTTTGCACTCTCCTTCTTGGGTTGCTTACAAAACCTTGCAAGGTGGCCGGGCTTACCACAATTGTAGCACGTGCGTGTCTCCTTGCATGGTTGTGAGCTCCCCCCTTGGCCATTTCGTAAGTAGAGTGCTGCCCCTCCTTCTTGGGTCTCATTCTCCTTCCTCTTGGCCATCTCATGCATCAATCTTGCGGTGATAAAGTCAAGAGTGAGCTCTGACATGGGTCTTGTCTCCAATGCCGTGATGAGATACTCATAAGAAGGTGGCAAGCTCTCAAGCAAAGTCATAACCATGTCTCCATCCGTGACGGGCACCTCCAAACAAGCCAATTGGTCCGCAAGAGCCTTCACCTTGTTCATGTGGTCCAGCATGTCTTCGTTCTCTTGCATCTTGCATGTGAAGAACTTGCGTCGAATGAATAACATGTTGGATAAACTCTTTGTTTCATGGATGTTGCACAATACCTTCCATGCTTCCGCGGGTCCCTTGCATGCTCGAACATGTGCAAGTTGCCTATCCACAAGATTGCAAGCAATCATGGAGAAGGCCTTCTTGACCCTCCTCTCATAGGACTTCTTGACTTTGGCATCGGCATCAGTTGGGGGTGGTTCCTCGGTGTCCTCCACAATCTCCCACAAGTCCTTCTCCGCTAAGATCATCTCCATCTTGAACTTCCATAGACCAAAGTTCTCTCCATTGAACTTGTCAATGACCCTCACGTTGTCTCCATCACTAGTGGCCATGTTGGATGACTCCTCCTCCAATATAAGCCCAAGTGATTCTAATCACTCCAATCTAATCTCCAAATGCCCAAGCAACCCTCTTGTGGTTGCACTATGTCCAATAAGGCCCCAAATCACACTAATAAGACCCTTTATGGTCCTAATCTCTCAATTCAGACCCCAAGTAGTCTAAATCTCTCTAATGCACACTCTATTGGACTAATACTCTCAAATCAAACCTCAAGTGATGCAAATCTCTCAAATCAGACCTCAAGTGATGCAAATCTTCGCAATGCACACTCTATTGGACTAATATTCCCAAATTAGACCTCAAGTGATGCAAATCTCTCCAATGCACACTCTATTGGACTAATACTCTCAATTCATACCCCAAGTGATTCGAATCACTCCAATGCACACTCTATTGGACTAATACCTTCAAATCAGACCTCAAATGATGCAAATCTCTCCAATGGGCACTGAAATGCTCCAAATCTCTCAAATGAAGCCCCAGATGCACAAATCAACACCTATAGAAGACTAGGTCAAATCCTAGCTTCCAACTAAGGCTCTAAGACGCTAAATCAACCCTCAATGAGCACAAATGATATCAAACCAAGAAAATACCTCACTAAAAAGTAAAAGTCTTGAATACAAATGCTCCAAACGACCCCAAACTCCACTTGCTCCAATAGTCCTCCACCAACACACCTTGCAATGAGATCAAATCTCTACTAGCAACTCACATGAGTGGGCCCATAACCTATTGAGAAAGAGAACAAAAGAATGTATTTCAATGAAGAGGAACACAAACAAGTGTGAGAAAGGGATATTCAACCCATGCTAGGGGTTGCCTTCTTATACTACTCTACTACCAAGTGCAATGACTAACCATATGGGATAATTGTCTAAGAGCTATGCCCCTCTCTATAGGCACCACTTAGAGGGCTTCCCCTCTCTAATATCTCATTGCTTTTACTACAAACAACACATAACTAAGGTTAGCCCATACTTAAGACCTACTTCAAACAACCTATGACATCCTACTCACTTCCTTCAACATGGTTGAATACGACAAGGACTTATTTAGAAATCATGAGTCATCAAGGTATTTTGCCATGAAGTTACGTGAACTAGTTGATGTTGATGTTAACAAAAGACCAACATGTGCGCAAGTGGTGGACCTCCTCATGGGTAAACCATGGTTCATGAAACCACCCGAATTCGTCTTTCGGGACTCTATCCTCTCATAGGATTTGATGTAATAGTTTTCTAGTGGGAATAGTAACGTTGGCCACCTTATGAGCATCTCATTTTGGAAAAGCAATGCAAGTGTATAAACTATTTTTAATGTGAAGTGCATGTTTGGACCCAAAATATTGAGTATTGTACAGACACATCACCTACTTGCATGCATTTGGGTTTGAATATGAATTCTTTGCATGGTTCATTTGGGGGTAAGTCAATCTAATTGTTAAGGCAATCTAATTTCACTATTCAGTGAAGGTATGTGCCTTTGCGGTCGGGGGTTTGGGACCCGCGGTCGCCCCAGACCCGCACGCGCCCGAGACCTGCATGCGCCCCCAGTCGCGGTTGCACCAAACCCGCGGTCGCCCAGACCCGCATGCGCCCCCAATGTGCGTTCCCCTCACCCGCGGTTGCCCAGACCCGCATGCACCCCCAGTGTGCGTTCCCCTCACCCGCGGTCGCGCCAGACCCGTTGTCGCCCCACCGTACCCGCAGTTGCCCCCAGACCCACAGTCGCCATCAGCTGCGGTCGCTGGCGGTGGTCCTGGACCCGCGGTCGCCTTCCCGACCCGCACACACACCCCCCTTGGACCCACATGCGCCCCATCCAGAGTCGTGCTCGCCCTGAGGTGACTGCGGGTACAAAATCAGACCCTAAACCCGCAGTCTCCCATCTTTCCCTTTTGCGCCCTGTCTTTTATCCACCTGGAAGTGGCTAATTGCAGGCTTGAGAGGGGAGGTGGGTGTTGTGAGGAGGATATTCTATGTCTCCTCATGTCACTTTCATCCATTGATTGTAAATCACACCGAATTGTTTGAAACTTGATTGTGATTGTAAATGTTGATGTTGATGTATTTGTAAATGTGAATTACCACGAGGTAATAGATTTAAGTTTGGACAACCACGGTTTTAGGCTTGGTATATTTGGCATAGTATCCGAGTAGAATTGATCGTATAGATTGAGCACTATGGAGAATGAGCCCCCACCATTGACGCCTGCCACAATCAAACGCCTTACACGACAAGAGATGAAGCTCATCCGCGACAAGGGTCGGAAACGGTCCGGTAAAATTCACAAGAAGCGTGTGGCCATTTTGATCCATCCAAAGATTAAAGCATTTAAAGGTTGGAGAAATGAACTTGAGCCTTGGAGTTACAAAACCGTTTGCAAATACGTGGATTGGTGCCACATCAGCAAATTATTTCCCTTGTGTCGGCACAAAGAGCATTTGAAGCAAAACAAAGTAAATCTTGCATACTCCAAGGATGAGGGCTTCATACTTAGATGTTGTGAGGTGTGGAAGCACTTGTATTTGGAGGACTCAACTTACCGAAACGACAATTTCTGTTTCTTTCTGGTGAGAATGGTGTATGTTGAATATGTGTTGAAGAAGGAGGTGGATTGGTCAACATTGAAGGAGGTCCCTATTGCGATCATTCCAAAGACTGCAAAAATTTTACCACTAGATGAACCTGTGGATGTAAAGAAGATGTTATCCAAGGTGAAGCGTGGGAAGTCATTTGTTCGCGATGAAAGCGTGGTTTGGTCAGAGACTTCTAGCTCTGATCTACACACCCATGAATACGATGGACATTCTTTCCACAGCAACGAGGAGGAGGTTGCCATACAAGAATCTAGGTTGGCTGTGGATGTGGGAGTCGACCAAAGTGGACAATCAGCTCAAGAGCCCATCATAGTACAAGATACGGATGAAGAAGGCATGGATGATGGGGTGGCTAGGAGAGTGGACCCCGTTTTGCGAGAGGGTGACGGGAGTGGTGGAGGAAGCGATTCAGAAAATGAAGAGGCAATGTTGCTTGCCAAAATAGAAAGTGCAAAATTAGCATTGCGTGCAAAGAACGAGCAATTGAAAACTTTGAAGGAGCAAGAAATGAATCCCACTTTCGTAGAGGTGTTGAAGCAACGGTTGAAGGCCATAACGAACGTCATCGAAGAGAATGACAAGGGCTTCCATTCCTTCAAAAGAAATCGCGATTTTCATTTGAAGGAAATGAAGAGTGGGAAGGTGCATAAAATGGACCATTATTTGATATGGGAATCAAAACTCGAAACCCTTGTCCGCAAACGTCAACAGGCAGAGAATGAAAGGCGAAGCCTAGAACTTCAAATAATAGAGAAGAAGAAAGAATATTACGAGGCTGCCGTCCAGCACGTTCCAAAAGTAGAGCTTTTGGCTTCTTCCTCAACATATAGTAGTGTTGCTGGAGAAGTAGCAACGCTTGAGAAATTGGTGAAGTTCCATGAGCAAAGATTACCATTGATGGTATCGGAGTTGGAAGGTTTGAGGGCAGAAAGTCGGGTTTTTTCGGATTGGTATAAGTAGAATAGAGCTAGCATAGGGAGGTTCTGATGCAGAATTACAGCAAATGGGTCCGGAGCCCATTTTGAAGGACTACCTCAACACAAAATAAAATACCTAGGAATACAATGAGGATAAATATTTTCACCATGATTAATTTGTATTTTGCCTATCCTGGTGTTATAAAGAAATGCAATGTTTTGAGATAAAACAATGTATATGGTGTCTTGAAGCAATGTGTGTACTAGAATAGTTAAATTGGTGTGGGCACACTAGTGGTGTGCATGGAAGGGAGAAAATGCCACACCATTTTGGGATCTTACAACTTTTCTATATGGATGAATATGTCTCTCTCATGTTTTGGGAGAAGGTGATGGTATGATGAATGGAATGGGATTCTTGCACATAATTACAATCGAATAGGAATATGGGATTGATGGGAAGTTCTTGATTCTTGACTATAAAAATTGACATAGTATTTTCATTATTTTGTGAGAATGTCGTCATGAAATCTACAGTACAACTTGTATTAATGATTTTCATATGAATAGTGGAGAACGAAAAACCAATTATGCCCCAAATACCATATTAATCGAGGAAATTTATTGAGCTTATTTGTCTCAGGTGATTTGCTACATTGTTCCTCCTTGTATATAGGATTTTTTAGAATTCTAGCTTTAGCGTAATTTGAAGAAAATTACAATGGATATTGAGGAATTAGGTAGGTTTTATATGTAAGTTGGCCTACTGATGTTTTTTATGAATTTGAATTTTGACCTCCAAGGACAGGGTGAACCATTTGAAGGTATGGTAATGTGAAGTCAACAAGTCAACATCCACGAAAAGGGGCATGTTGTATTTGAACCCCTTTTATTCCTTCTTTGGCCAAGTATCTTGAAAGCTTAGAGGAAAAGCTTCGTATAATTAGAACCTCACGATTTTAAAGAATATGAAAGGAAATATCCAATTGGACAATGATGCTCCACTCTAGTGAGTAGTGACCTAGTTTTCTTCTCAATGCAAGTGAAATTAATTTGAAAAGTTAAACTTTAGGAGCTTTGTTGATTTGATTCATACAAACTATTTTTGGAAGAACTCGAAAAGATCATTCTCGACATGATTTCAAAAATTGGTGCTTTGGTAGAGAGGAAAAAAAGGTAGTATTAAATAAAAATCAATGCCATATGGAATTGCCGTACATAGGTATGCTAGGAAGTCATAGAAGTGGAATGAAAGAAGCGAACCCTAAACCACTCCATCGTACTTGCCAAAACAACTAGAAACATAGTGTAACTAAAACCTAACCCTTACTTGTCATCTATTATGATGGGAGGTAAGGCTAAATTGCATGATTCCTACGAATGTCTAGTCAATTACATTTGGGTTGTTTTGAGAGCCACTTCCTTCACCTTCTTCATAGGTCGATGCTTCCCCAACCCCTAGCTTTCGCTTTGCACGGGTTCGTGAAGCTGGTCCGTCTGCCTTTAAAATTGATTGCAACACGTTGGAGTCCTGTAGAGCTTGGAGGGTCCTTGTTGTTTGCGGAGAATGTGCTTCCAACAAGTAGTCAAGTGCTTGACTTTGGTAATATGGTCCGTACGTAGAGTCCAGGTAAGCCATACTAGTCAAGTCTTCTAGGGAGGCACTATCATTTTGATTAGCCACCCTTTCTCCTTCTAAATTCCAACGGTGTCGTTGCAGATGAGGACCCCACTTGAAGGTTGAGGAGGTCTTGTCCCAATATCCACCAAGGCATTGGAAGAAGAATGCCCTCCTCCCTTCGTTTTATGGCCCCTTTCCCATGAGCCTTGGTGCAACTCTGGCAATTTCGTCTGGGTTTGTTTCCCAATTCAATTGCGAGCTAGCAGGTCCTTTTTCTTGATCATGTTGTCCTTCTCGCCAACTCCAAACCAAATCTCGGCCCCACAAGGTTGTGTCAGCCGTAGTATCACGTGTGTGTTCCCAAGAAGGAGGCATGTAGGTCGTCAAGTTGAACATGGTATATAGGCGATCATGGAATGGTGCTGAACAAATCACACAACGTCGTCTAATCAAGCATTGTGTGATGAGACATTGGGGGTGGTATACATGCGCACAAGATCCTAGTGTCCAACCCCCTTCGGGGCCAAATTGTTCAAGACATATGGGGCATTTGGTATGGTCCAAAACAAAAGGTGCAGGCTTGGGCCACAATAGCATTCGTTTCTTCTCTTCTATGTGGCTAGACATTTGGTTTTGGTGGTCCCAACGATTTTTGCTCCAATCTATGACCTCCTTTTGTGGCAATTCCACCATGCACATGTTATTGGGAAACATGTCCTCCAACAATGCCCATGACGTTAGTCCATTCTCATGTTTAGGAGCATTTGCAACAAAGTTTCTAGAAACTTTCTCTAGCTCCTTCGCAACTTGTTGGGATCTATCCACGGAGAGAATGCAGGCGACCTTCCAATGGTAGTATGTGGTAGTCAACTCAGCCAACTTTCTTCGAAGCATCTTATTTTCTTCTTGAAGTCCATGGTCTTTCTCCAATTGAATAATTGATGGAACCACAGGAAACGAAAGAGAGTCTTGGGTCCCATTGAGGTCAATTGTGTCATTGGTAGTATATCTTGTGACAATAGTAGGAAGTGTATTTGGAATGATGGGGGAGTGTCTAGTGCGCTTGGCAAGAGGAGAATGCTGAAGGATATGGTTGGTAAGGTCCCCCACAACCTTGTCCACATTTTGGAGGTTCTGTTCAACAAAGGCGTCATCCATATCCGACAAAGTGAAAGTGTCAGGGTCTTTCTCACGGAGGCGTTGCAGTTCTGTAGTTTGTTGATAGATGAGTGTACTTTTTTGTTCACACTCACATCGCAATTTCCTCATTTCATTTTGTAGTGAAGAAATTTCAACATCTTTGGTCTTGAGGAGGTCCAGAGCTTTTGCCAAATTCATAATGTCATGGCTTGAGCCCATTGTTGATGGAGAAATGGGAACACGGTTAGTTTCTTCCATAGCCGTGTCCTCATCGGGCCCAAAGTCGAAGACGTCATTTGTGCGCTGTGTTGGCAATGATGGGTTAGGAACTATAGTTGGAATCGATGCGGGTCCCACTCGTGTTGTTGAACGCCGTACTCTAGATGGTTGCCTTAGTCGTTGTCCCGTGGATGTCGCGGGTCCTTCTACAACTTCATTTTGAACCTCATTGGGGCAAACAGATTACTCCACGATTCGTATGACCCTATGGACGCGCGTACCATCAGAGTCATCATCTTCTTCAGACTCCTCAGTGTCAACCTTAGTGGCAGGGGTTTGCGTTTTGTATGCACTTCGAATAGGACCGAGTCCCCCCTCAGGAAAAGCTAAAACTCCTTTTGGGATGAAACCACTCTCTAGACGAGTGACATACGTACTTCCCTTGATTGTGCTCCAATCAACCTCCTTGTTTAGAGCGACCTCAGCATATGCTCCTCTAGCAAGGAAGAGGGGGACCTCATTCCTATCTACAAAGGCGGTTTTGTAGAGGACTTGCCACAATTCAATGCATCTTTGAAGGAATGCTGGATTCTCACAGTACTTCAAGTTGGCCTTATTGGTGTGCCGATTATAATGATGACGCCATAAAGGAAAGAACTTGCCGATGTGGCACCACTCGATGTAGTCTTCACAGGTCTGTATTGTCCAAGGCTCTGGTTCTTCATTCCAACCTTTAAAAGCAAGGTGGGCTTCACTATTGAGCACATGCAATCGCTTCCGATGAATAGTGCCCCTACGCTTGCGATGTTTGTCTTTGGCAACCTTCCGTAATGCCCCGGCGGTCTGTGCAGCTGTGGAGATAGGCAATGCCCTGGCATTGTTAACTCCAGTGGCCATCAATGATTGTCATGTCCAAGGCTCAAAAAACTCTTTTGGGAGTTTAGGTGGTCTACAACTACTAAGGTAAGAAGGGTGGATGAATGTAATAAATAGTAAATAGTCAAGGTTCACGCATGTAGCCACTAAAGGATACAAGACAAGAAGCCTCAATGAAAGGTGCCCAAAAGGTCTTGGGCGAGTGGATAAATAGATGGGGCGAGCGCGGGTGAGAGTTGGTCATGGGGCGCGTGCGGGTGGGCGACCACCAGTTGAACCCGCGGTCTCCAGGGGGCACGCACGGATCTCGGGGAGCGACTACGGGTCTGGTAGGGTGCATTCAGGTTCGAGGAGGCGACTGCGGGTCCAAGGGTGCGTGCGGGTCCTGGGAGGGGCGACCTCGGGTACAAGGGCGCGTGCGGGTCTTTTGGGGGGCGACTGCGGTTACAGGGGCACGTGCAGGTCCTTTGGGGGGCGACTGCAGGTCTTTGGGGTGCGTGCGGGTGCCTTGGGAGGCGACTGCGGGTCTTTGGGGGCAACCGCGGGTAATTGTGGGGCGTTACTTCTCTTTGGGTTCTCACTTTGTGTCTTTGCTTCGCAGCTTGCCACGTACTCGACACCCGCGGTCGCCCACTAGCCTGAACCCGAAGTCGCCCTACCCGTGGTCGCCCACACCCGTGGTCACCCAAACCCGAGGTCGCCTACACCCGCATGCGCCCCTTTAGGATGCTACGTGGAAGACACGTGTCTGCCACATGGCATCCAGGTGGCCTCACGGGCAGGGTAAAATTTTTTTTAAAAATCAAAGGTAAGTTTGACTCTATTAGACGGACAAGAGGGTCTACTTGACGTGTTGGACGTCGTGTTCGTCGAGTTGTCGAACTGTCCGCCGGAACAACCATGATCCGGATCTTGGTGGACTTTTCATCGAGGATGGATTCCGTGCTAAAGGAGATGCGCCAACTGTTGGGACGGATTGATCTGGACCGTGTCATGGATTTTTCCAACTTTTCGGAAATCCACTTTAACATGGAGATTCTAGTGAAGTTGACAGCATCAATGCCACTGCCGGCTAGACCGGAAGTCCCTAAGGAGACTCTCCGGCATTCAACAAAGCCGTTCTCAACTCAGCTCGAGAAGACCATCCAGGGGAGCATGAAGATAGCGCGAGAGCCAGCCAAGCAGCCGGACACAGCATACGAGTTAGCTCCACCGGAAGTTACAATCTCACCACCGATTCCGACAATCCGTCTCCTGGAGAAGGATACCCTTCAAACACCCAGGTTGCTAACCCGTAGTGACCTGGTGGACTGGATTGGAAGGCTGATGAATCCGGCCTGCACTCATCCGGAAAGCTTTGAGCACATGCTGCAATCACAACCAAAGAAGGAGAGGACCCCCATTGTTTTGAACGACACCTCTCTAGGAGAAGAAGACGAGAGGGAGGTCAGTAGATTGAGAAATATGAGGAAGAGGAGTACCAAACCGGATCAAAAGAGGAAGAAGAAGAGGAGGACATGGACGAGGAAGACTCACCTCCTGGAATTCGGAAGATCTAGACCCGGGCAATGTTGAGGACGACTCCGGTAAAGGCAACTCCAAAAGCGACTCCAAAGGCGTCCATTCGAGCACTAGCAAGCCAAGGTGGAAGCAATCAGAAGAAGGCACAAAAGGCGAAGTAGTTAGAATGTAGTTAGTTAGGATTTGAATTTTGAATCTGATTCGGGTTTGCAAGCTTGGGCCCGGGTTCCGGATTTATAGGATCTGACTTTCCGGGTTTCTCGAGAAGTCTGTGATTGGTCACTTGGATTTCCGGGTGGCTTTTTCGCTTTGGTTGTATTGGATTTGTAAATGAGGGGCAGGTTTATTGCCCTCTCATTCCATCCTAGTGCATATAGTTGTTATCTTGCCATCTTTTCCTTAATCTAAACCACCAAGTGGACATTCGAAAATTGATCTATTGTATATCCAACTTTCCTGTGTTTGTTTGTGAGAGCATTGAAGTGTAAGAGATAGGAGGAGGAAAGGAGGAATACAGATTTGAGGTAACTAGGTCTGATGTGGGAGAGAACGTTTGTGACATAGTTTAGGCTTGTGAATACGGTATTGCGCGCAGTGCCTTTAAAACATTGGAACAGAAATCTGGCAAGGAGTGGCGTGGGTGCAAGTCTGGAATACCAGGGAGGGTTCCATGTGGAGATAAGCAATTGCTAGTAGAAAAAACCCCATCCTATTCTCCCCAGAAGGTTTGTCAAACCCTAGAATCAGTCTAGTGAATAACTAACAATCCTCCATCAGTTCCAGTTTTTGTTGATCTATCATTGTAGTGGAGAGGACTTGTTACGGCTCTGAGTGACCTGCCTTCCGGATTGGCCATCTAGGAAGTTGCGAGAGTGTTCCTTGGTCTGATCTAGTACAGCATTCGGTCTAAGTGTGTTTTGTGTAGTTTAGAGAGAGAAGAGAGTGTGTGGAATACGAATAGTGAGTCCCTACCCCTCTACAAGATCAAAGGCGGACCCTTTGAAGGTAAAACAGAGTGTCATGACCCTTGTCACAACTCTTTGATGGATGAGATAATTTTGATGATTGTATCATGACCTTTGATGGATCAATGCATTGATGAATAAACTAATCCATGATGAAATGTGCACTAGTGGACAAGCAGAGATTGCTTGGAGATAGATTTCTCCAAATGGTGGATTTAGGTGCTGGAGTCAAACAACTCCAGTTGGATGACAAGGACACTGGATTGCTTGGAGATAGATATCTTCAAATGATAGATTTATGTAGTGGAGTTAGACAACTCCACTTGGATGACTAGTGCACTGGATTTAGACAATTCCCAAAGGATGATAAGTGTGATGGAACTTGGAGTTAGATAACTCCAAGTAGAAGATCAAGATGTGGATAAGAAAAATAGATTGCATGAGATATGATCTAGAGAAGTACAACTAAGACCTTTACTTTAATGGATGGTTCTAGATGGAACCAAGAATAGAAAGCTAAAGATAGAAAAGAAGTCTTAGTCTATTTTAAAGACTAATAGTCTTTATTGATAGTCTCTAGTATATAAGAAGAGCTCGAGGGTGAGGAGACTATCTTCTGGAGATTGATCTCTCTCTATAGTTAGGTGGCTTGAGCTCTTGTAAAAACATTTTGTTAATGAGTATGTTTTGTATCATTAATTGGAGTCTATTGTAGGAGGTACGTAACACAGAGGCACCAAAAACTAGTGTGTGAGAAGTGACGGATCCGGATTCCGGAAAGGAGAAGATCTGGGTTGGATTCCGGAAAGGTAGTGATTCAAAAAAGAGAGAAAAGAGGTGAAGAGAAAGCTTAAGTTGGTAAAATGGATAATCTCGGCTTGCAACAATAGTCTAGATTCCCCTAGGATGATATTTTGAGTCATTTTACGACGTTTTTGTGTTGTAATGGTACTTACGCTCTACTGCGCGTACGACAAAGATAGCTGAATTCAAAAAGCCATATAGCTCGCCATCGTACCTTGCTCTACGAACAAAATTGTTGGACCAAGCAAAAGCATATCTTAAGATGAAGCTACATAAGAGGACCAAGGATAGTATAAGAAAATTTGTTGCAACGCTCTTTATTGATGGATGGAGCTCGGTTATAAATCAGCCAGTGGTGAATGCCATGCTCGTGTCTTTTGTGAGGGAGCAATTCTTGGGATCTGTATATAGAAGTGGATTCGAAAAAATGTAGAGTATTTGGCGACGATTTTGTACGAATTCATATAGAAGGTGGGGCCGGAAAATGTGGTACAAATCACAACGGACGATGCTCTTATGAACCCTGTAGCATGTAGAATTATAACATAGAAGTATCCGCATATTTCTTTTCAAGGTTGCGTGGTCCACGCCTTGAATTTGTTGCTTAAAGATTGGGGAAAGCAAACTTCGATGATGGATGTAGTGGAAAAATCCTGCACGGTTCTTACATTTTTCAAGAAACGACACATGCTGCTTGCAATATTTCGAACTTACAAAAAGGACATCAACTAGTTGATGCCAAGAAAAACAAGATTTGCCTCGAATTTCATTGCTCTTCACCGTTTGTTGAAGGTAAAGGGAGCACTCCAACAAAGTGTGACGAATCCACGTTGGGAACAATACATGAAGACATTGAAGGACAGGAAAGAAAACAAAAAGTCGCATGAAGTCTCAAGAGACAAAGAAGATAATAAACAATGAGCATTTTTGGAGGCATTGCACCAATTTTGTTGACTTGGTGTGCATCATTGTGTATGGCCTACGTTATTTAGATGCAAAGACACCATGCACAGGCAAGGTTTTACATATTATGAAAAAAATACGGAAACATGTGGTGGATTTAGAAATTGCGCCTTTTTGGTTAAGCCCCGAACTTGCCAAACCACTCAAAGAGGTGTTCCAAGTCCAATGGGAAATGGTGGAGAGCAATCTCTATTATGCAAGAGCTCTTCTAAATCCCTACCTGCTTCAAGATAAAGAACTAGCCGACGATCTTGAGGCAACCAATGCATGCAAGTGTGTTTTCATGTGAATTTATAAATGTGGAGACTATGCAGACATTGTAAAGGAGTTCATAGCTTTTCAACATAGGGAGCCTCCTTTCCACAACATGTTGGATCCAAGTGAACAAAAATTATCGGCTCTTGCTTGATGGGATTTTGAAGGCGCTTGTGGGAAGTTAATTGCTCCAATTGCAAGGAGAATATTGGGCCAACCGATATCCTCATCTTCATGTGAATGAAATTGGAGTAGCTATTCTTTTGTTCACAACAAATCTCAAAACAAGTTGAAAACAAAAAGAGCCATGGATTTGGTGTATGTGTACATGAATTCAAGAGTCTTGGTTGCTTCAAAGGAGAAGGATGAAAAGAAGTGGTACCTTGAAAATGCACCACTTGAAAATGTAGAATTATAGGAATCCAAGGGATCTAAGGCGGAAGACAAGAGTAGCAAAGACAATGAAGACAAAGAAGGTGTTGATGTTGACAAAAATGAGGAACATGGACACGAAACAAGTGAGGATGACTCGATATTTAATGAAGAAGAGGATATGAATGGTGACATGTACAATTTTAGAGGTGAATCATTTGAGAGAGGAAATATGTATGATGATGACATGGACAACAATGAGCGAGACGAGTACGATTTTCTACTAGACGACGAGCATTGTGGAAACGATGAAGATGTACCTTTCACAGCAAGATTTGTAGATAGAAGTGGATTTCCAAGCAGTGATAAGGTCCTAAACACAAACGAGGAGGATACAAATGTCCAAAAAGCGCTCCTATTGGGACTACAACTGCCAATGGTGGAACTTTGGAAGTAGACAAAGTGATTGCAAGTGACAAGTCTCCGTCCATGGCAATGGCCCAACTAGAAAAGAATGACGAACTAAATGACCAAGAGCAAATGAATGTGGACAAGACGAGCATGGAGTTTGGAGGAGGATTGGAGAACAAAAGCAGTTGGGAACCGAGTACCTTGAACCCTAAAGCAAATGTTATAGGGAACACTATAGGTCCTCATTACATAGAATGCAAAAGCCCAAACTTGCTTCATAAAGACCAAGGGATAAAGGAAAGCATGCAAAGTTTGCAACATCCAACATGCAATGATCCTCAAATAGCTCCATGCTCCCTATTTAACAATGGGAGTATGAGGCTAATTCTAAGGATGCGTCCTATCATCCTCCAAGTTGAGCTACTTCTTACGTCCTATGCTCTTATGTCTCACGCTTAATCTCGTGGGACTCACCTAATTCTAATCCAAAGGCTTAAATAAGTCTTGGAAGATTTTGCTCCTACCTTATCTATTTCCACTCCTAACCTTCAAATTGTCCTCCCTCTTGTCACTCTATCATTCTTGTGGCCACTTGCTCGTTGCTTTGGTGATGTTTATGGGAGATGGGGAGTTGGATTCCCCGCCCCGACGGTTTGTTTAGTGCAGTTGGTTGTGTCTTGTTAGTCTCCTCTTCTCTTTCCCCTTTAATTATTGGATCGCCCTCACTTTTCTTCCACCTTGTACATCCCCCTTCTTTTCTTTAGCCCTAGACATCAACCTCCTTCTTTTCCTCAACCTCGACTCCCTAGTACCAAAATCCAAAGCCCTCACCCTTGTTACCGAAATCCCACCTTGACTCCCCCCATATTGAAATCCCAAGCCCGACCTTCTGTCGGCAGTTGCTGTACCACCGATGGCTAGCTAGTAGTACTTGGCCTTAGTCTCCCGAGTATCGAGGTACTATTGGGCTAGGGGCTAGATGTAAAGCTGGTCTAAGTACTGGTTGTTGGACTGTCTCCCTTTTTTGCTAATTTTTGGCGAATTCTAAGGGGATGTAGGGCATGCCATGTCTATGGTTAGTAGGTGGTAAGCTAGGTTCATGGGATGGAGACCTTACTCAATTTCTTCCTAATTACTCTTCGTACTCAATTTGACCTCTAAATCCTATTTTTTGGGGCTTAAACCTTGGTTTGTTCCCAACACATTTTGGGAACTAAACCTTGTGGGGAAAGAGAATATGTGGTCTCACCGTTCTCTTGTGAGGTGGTTTTAATGCACCACTAAGACTTTTTATCCCAAGGGGGTTCAAAGCTTCACCGTCATTCCCTCCTTTAACACACCACTAAGACTTTTTAATCCAAGGGGGTTCAAAGCTTCACCATCATTCCCCTTTTTTAACACACCATTAGGATTTTTTTTTACTCCACAGGGGTTCAAAGCTTCGCCATATAGGTGGGACCCACTATCCTCACCCTCATATCTCTCACCAAGGAATACCACGTCAATGTTAGGAACAAAAAGGAAGGAACCTTTGACACTCAAAGGACTAGCGACAAAAGTTATCACCACAATTGACTTAAACTAAAGGCCCCCCAAAGTGGCATCACTAGTCATTTGGGGGGTGGGGTGCTCCAGGGTTAGTACATGACAAAACAAGGAGAGTAACCAAAAGGGTCTCTCAAAGGTAAGCACCCACAACCTCTAGCAACCTAGGAAGTTAACAAAACTTCCAAGCTCAAGCTTAAAAGAATTAGTACTACACACACTGAAGATGCAAGGGAACCACAAAGACCTTGGAAGCTTGAAAAACAACAACGGACAAAAAGTGCCCAAAAAACACTGTTGCAAAGCTTGTGGCTAAAATGCTACAATTTCCAACATAAATTGAATCCAACGGACCTAATTACACAAAAAGGAGGTGATGAGAGAGGAGAAGGGGTGCCCTTTTACTCTTTCTCGGGCACCCACCTCCTCTCGTTCATCAAAGTTAATCTTATCTTCTTGGATTTTCATCCAAACTCAAGATTTTCATTTTATGTTGGCCTACTAAGCTAACTTTTGGAGATTAACTCCAAATCGCAAATGGAATGTGCCATTGGCTTCAGAAGTCTTTTTCTAGTCGAAGGAATACCCCCTCCTCCTTTCCTATCTTCAAAATTGCAACGAAACCTAGCGCCAATTTAACACCAAAATCGAGAAAAATCCCAACTTTTGGAGGTTGACTTGTTTAGCAAAAGTAACTAGCCTAGGCTCCTAAATAGGTGTGGGGGAGTGAGAAAAGACCTATCTTGGGCCCCATTCCGTTTTTCGTATGCTCCCGCTTTGCCGGTCAACTCCCCCGTGGACTTTAAATTCTGTTAATTATTGAAGAATTTCACAGATTCGGGTACTTTTGACTATCAGAATGTCTTGAAACTTGTTGGGGTAGCTTGTAAATAAAAAATAAGCTATAATAATTTTTAGTGGGAATTTATCGCCACCTAGGGAATTTCTAGGAATTTCCCATCGTAGGTTTGGGTAGTTGACCGTTTGGAAAGACATCTTCTGACTATCAAAAAATTCCGAAACTTTTCGTGGAACCTCCCATGGGATCCCACGACACATGTGTAGGCTCATTTTTTTATTCTACACATCGGCCTAGGGGGAAAAATTCATCTCTTCGTTTAATTATCAATGGCTAGGGAATCTTCCACATCGGGGGGAATCTTGGTGAACCGACTTCACTGTTGGTTCCCGGGCATGGGTTTGACCCCAAACCACCCTCCTTGGACCTGAGATTCCTCCATGGTTCTGTCTCAATATTTTAAACATCTTCAAGTCAACAATTGGGGTTTCGCTACTTCATTGATGAAATGGGGAAACTAGAACCTATCTACAAGAACTCATTCCTATGCCCTACCAAGATTCCCTCAACCAATTCTAGCCTAGAGATGTCCTCTCCATGTGGGGTTTTGAGCCTCATACTCCCATTACTTGCAATTGACCAAATTGTCACGATTAATTGGATTCTAACCTATTTACAACTCGTGGTTGGGCCATTCTAGCTATAATATTCTAAAACTAGAGCAAATACTATATTGGTATGTGACACACCAATTTGGATTCTACACTCTTTTTTGGACTTTTTGTATTTAAAATTGCATTTAAAATAACAAATAGGAAAAAAAAAAAAAGAGTGAGCCCTTGGTGACGAATTAGAGGCTCACACGGACATACATCCGAGACAACCCTATTCTGCAGGTAAGGATTCTTCTCCTTATCCTTGAACTCACTCAAGACACACGGCTAATTGTTTTGGTACTATGTAAGATCCATGTTGTCCTCATCAGCCTCGACCGACACAAAAGTGGAAGCTTCCTGTGGCTTGGCAGTGGCTTCCGCCCTCTTCTTCTCCTCCTTGAGCCTCTTCTCTTTAGCCGCCTTCTTCGCCTTTTCCAACTTTTTGAGCAAGTTCTTGCTAATAGGCTCTGGTCTGTCCTCCATCACTGCAAACACTTCGCCTTCCAACACTAGAGGCACCGAAGTTCCCTATAATTTGCCTAAGTTCCCCTGTCAAGGAAGCATCATCTTTCCCTGATGGAGCCTATAAAAATAGAGCAAGCTTATTGAACCACATAATTGGATTTAGAAATGATTACCAAAAATAGGGTCTCTTATCTAAAATGTTCAAGCTTTCTATCTCAATTGAAATATTGGGTATTTACACCTAAAATCATCTATGTATGCTTGCGAGCATGGTTCTTTTCACTAAACTGTCTTAGCTTTGTTTGGTCAAATTGGGAGTCAAAGGGGGATTCAAATTGCTTTTACCATCCATTTTTTAGATTCCCAATAAATAAACTAGAACTCTTTAAATTGTTAAAAAAGATATATTCTAGGCTATCACAAACTAGAAGTTCTATATTTAAGGCAAGAGTCTCTAGAGGTGAGTTATAAAAATAGGTCACAATTAGGTCATCACAAGCTATCTAACATTCACATATGTTAAACAACTCCTTAAGCAAATTGTATGGATTTGGGAGCAGTGTTCTTTGAATAGTGTGCCATAACCCAAAATTTAAAAAAGATGAATGCCACCTATTCCACACCCATGCATGTGAATTGCAAAGGTAAATGCAAGCTCATGATTGTTGTAGATTGCTAAACAACAGTAGAGCAACTTCTCCACAAAGACTATTGCATGCTCTTAGTTAATGCCACCTTTTGGGGTCAGGTACATAAAATTGTTGTTATAGTCAAGCCTTTTTTTCTAGCAAAATTTCTCTAGATTTGTTAGAATTTGACCATTGTGAGTTTGTCCCTCGAAAATCTAGCCTATGCAATGAAGCCAACACGGGAGAAACTAGTCCAATAAAAGCCTAGTTACAAAATACAAATCTACATTATTGATGGATTTTACTTTTTGATAATCTCATCAAATCTCTTGGAAAGAAAGCATTCTTATCTTTGTGCCATCACTCTTATGAACCTCCTCTATCAGACGCCAACTAGGCTTGGCAATTGCAAAAGAATACATGTGTGCATGGTTGAGTTCTTATGTACTTATGAATAATTTAAAGGCCTAAAAATAAAGCCAAGTGTAGACATACCTTAAGCTATATAAAGCACAACCTTGTTGAAAAATTGACCCCTACCAATTCTTACCTCAAATGTAAATTTTCTAAATTTGAGAGCATCAAGTTGATTTGAGTATTGATATACCTATAATTAGTACATGAATAAACTATTAATATAAATGTGCTAATTATAGGTAAGTGCACCGTTTTCTGGTGCTACAATTCTCTCTCAGAGTAATAATCCATCACAGTAATAAAGAATATCGATTTTGCAACCAACCCTTGGTTGGAAATAGGATGACCTATGATGACTAATATGGGACCAGCAGAATCTTCACCTAGAAAATTCATGGTAATTTTCTTTTGGGAAATAAAATTGTAAGAACTTATGGAATCCCTCTGAAATCTGTTTCTGTACACGAGCATTTTTCCACTCAACATACCCAAGCTCCAGATATGCTCAATTGCTTAAGTGGTCGGAAATGGGCCGGCTTCCTGAGCCCTAGCAAAGATTCACTGTACAAATGCAGACGATACTAGAGCCTGATTCCATGTCTAGGATCAACTAGTTACTAGATCTCTGTACTTACTAGATCTCTCTAATCCAAAACAGGACGGAGGCCCTTTGACAATGCTACTACCCCGTTGATACCTCACAAGCCCTTCAACTCCCTCACAGTGCCTTCAATGCTGCAATTTTCCCATCACAAAGGATTGCCAGCTTTGAAGGCAATTCAGCTGAACCCCAGCCCCTCCAGCTCAAGTGATGGAAATGGGCTGTTCCTCCTGCTCGCAATGTTGTCTAAAGCTCAGTGAAAAGCACTTTACACTTTGGGGCTGCTGCTGACTCCCTAAAACGCGCTACAGTACTTTGGTGATGCCGCCTCTCGAGATAAGCGCAGCAGCAGCTGTGGAAGCAGTTGGCACAATACCAGCAGATACCCCCGGTTTTGAAAGATGCACAAGCCTTCATACCACAGAAACACGACAGAATCAGCGAATCATCCAAACATCATCCGGAGTAATTAATGAATGCATTGTTTTTGAAAAAATATCTTAGCATGGGAAGAACATGAAGGTGGGCTAGAGCTTACGGAGCTAAGTGCTCAGCCAAAGCTGATATAGCATTCACAACATCGGAGTAGTTTTCAGGAGATGCAGGAGCTGTGAGCTGCACCATGTGCAAGCCGGGTGTGACAGGCTGTGCGTCGTCTACTGCATGAGTCTTGGGCAATCTGTGCACAGCCGTCACAGCTATGGTGATGGTCACAGCAATGGGCACTGTCCTGTGCATCTGGAATGAAAAGCCTGTCCGGAGCATTTCGTAGTCCAGTTTGTAGCCAAGTGCATACATGAATCGAAGAGAATTGTTACTAATCGCAGCTTCTAGCAAAGGACGCACCAACGCCGGAAGCTGCTCTGCTCCAGCTCCTCGCATTGCCCCACCTACATGACGAACTGACCTGCCTTGGGCTCAGCCGCAGTGAGTGAGATTACAAATCTCTACACTATCATGTCTAAGCCAATACATCAGAAACTATTCTTAGGATGTAGCACTGAATTCCATACATGATAACGTTTCAATTTTCTCAATCCATAATGGGCCAAGTACCTATGATTTGAAAATCAACATATTGTAAAAAAATCAATGATTCAGATAGGGCCAAAATCATATCAATAGAATCGATCAAGAACATTGCATGTGTTTGATAAAAAAAACAATAAGTTTGACAAAAGGATGTGGCCCAATTTCATAAGACCTACTCAAAATTGCTTAAAAAAACGAGAGACCAACTTGAAACTCTGATTTATTTAGGGGTTAAGTCCAGATTTTCTGTGCATATTATTCTCTCGTGTGCACTATTCTCTGCAATTACGAGAACTTTTCAGGCGGTTAAATGTAACCAATATCAGACAGACAGGCCACAGAATGTTGCGATCCCTGCCCAGATACTAATTTACCAGTCAGCTCCTATAGACGATGGAAACTGCTAAACTACAGACCGACTAAGTTTTGCATAGATTACAGGGAAATTGACCAAAGTGAATTATGGTATCACGAGGATCACAGGCTTGAGACATACCAGACAGGCTCCGGCTGGGATAATGAGCAGCACAGGTGGACTTCAGACGCCACCGCACCTGGAAAAGAAAGTATCATTTAGACCCTGCATTATACAACTCCATTCCCATGTTGCTGAATGCAGCTGCAACAAAAAAAAAGGTTCCTTGATTTGCACCTAAATTGGGCCCGGTCTTCAAACAAATCTCATGTACTTTGATTGTTTCTCGAAGCCCTCCACAAAGCCCCTGCAATAAAACCTCCAACGCATCCACGTGCTGGTGGAGGAGCGATGAACACACAAATCAGAAGCGTATCATAAAAATCAAGGAGCGCCGAGAAGCACATCAAAAGGTGTGAGCCGAGACGTTACCACTGCTCAATAGTACTCCCACAGTACTAGTGAGCGAATGTCAGCTTCAATATCATATTACTGCATAAGCACCTCCGGAGAAAAAGGATTGAATACTGATCTTAACGACAGAGAGTCAGGAGTTGCAACAACAGAACTGATTCGAGTACAATCTCTGAAGCTGTGTGGAGTAGATGCATATGCAGGAATATAAAATGACAGCAACCAAGAGGAAGACAGACAAGTGCATAGTTCTAAGAAAAAGCTCGCCAACAAGGGCTAGAAACGTGTACGTTTTCATTGTAGAAACTAACCGTGAAGGATAGCAGCAAGTAGCTTCAATGCCACGTTTCCGCATCTACACCCGCACCATCTTGTCTACCTGATCGCCGACCTGAACCTGGAGGCTACTAAGGACTAGAAGCTCCGTGGCTATCAGAGCATTCAACTTCGGCGCAGGTGCAGATGCAGATATGTGGCACTGCAGCAGTTCAAGGTGGATGACGTCTAAACCCCCCAAAACTAAACAAGTCAAGTGTGCCCATACGTAGCCGAAATCAAAGATTTCACCAAAAAAATAACAAAATCGAACCAAGAACAAAAGGAAATTGGAAAGAAGAAGAATGATCCCTCACAAAATCTCTCACAAGGGCAGTCTCGCACAAAGAAAAGCTCTTCCGCAATCGTGAACAATGCTAATAAATTCATGGCAGTCACTCTTTGGGGCTCCCCATATACAGTAAACCAGTGAATTTCAGAGCCTGTTGACGTGAATTCAGAAGCAGCAGTGAGCGTTGCAAATCGACAACAAGAACGATAAAACCCTGACCAATTTCGCATGGATTCCTTTCAGGCCAAAAAAATATTAGGACTGTAATTTTTTCCAAGGAGATTCCAAGGGAATGCTAGCCTTCTGTTGACTCAAAGCAAGACCACATCACCAAGTGAAAATGAAGCATTAAAATTAACTTCGTTTCCACTCGAGAAAATCCACCGTTCGCTTTGAGCTCTAAAGAACCAAGGATTGATGATTAAAAAATGAAAAATTCAATTCATCATATTGCGGAAACTACAATTCACATCAGGTAAAAAAATTTATATCAACAAAATCAATGGAGAACATTGCACGAGTTACTCAAAAAACAAGTGAAATTCGGCATAAAAAGTCCCCGTATGACCTACTCAAACTGCACGACAAATATGAGTCCCACTGCAGGCTTCTTAGCTCTTTAGGGATTTATAATTGACAGAGCCGCGCTGGCTGCGGAAAGGTACACCAGAGGGACGATCGGGGTGAACGAACAGATTCTTCTCCGCCAGAACGTCGTGACGACAGGCAGGCAGAGACAGAAAGTCGAAGAAGAAGGTAGTGGCAATGGAGCAAACACACGGGGGACACGGCTGAGAAATGACACAATGTAAGACCAGAGAAGAGGCTCACAAGAAAGGTCCAGCTAGCACACAACAAAACCCCAAAGGAAAGAACGTGGCGAGAGTATGAGTGGAAGGAAGCGCAAGCCCCGAGTGGTCTACGTTATAAGCAGGGCTCTCCCGACTAAGTTAGAGTGTGCGCACGGGCCGGCCCCACATGTAAGGACGAAATCGCTACCGCGTGCAATGCATCCACGCCACAGGGTTGCAAGTGTGGAATGATTGCCGAAACAGGCGAAGGGAAGCAGATGGGCAAAGCAAAACAACTAACTCAGGCATCAAACGGACCTTGGCTTCCAAGATGCCTTGCACCACGCACTCCATTGCCCTCCGACGTGGTCGCACTCTTCCAAATTTCGGCCACAGCGAAGTTACAGGTAAAAGCCTCGATCGCGACTACACAGGCATCCTCGGCGAGCGGGCGGGCGGGATGCGTTTGAATGGGAGAGGCGAGCACGTTCGCGGCCCTAGTCCTCCATCACCGATCATCTTGGGAGCCACGGCCGCGGCCGGTAGCGGGCGGTCGAGGCCGGCAAGGGAGGTTGGCGACAGGGGCGGCGGCGGCGGCGGCTGTTGGGCGAGTCGTACGTGGAGTGGAGCCGGAGGAGTGCTCGTTTCGACACGTGGAGTTTTCCGGGAATTTGATGCGGACGCACGTGCGCTTGTGCGACAATCACATGTCCCGGGTGGCTGTTGAGATTCTGGTGTCAACGTGGCGGTCTGCCCTGTGTCCCACTTGACATGATGCAATGTGTGGACCCAAAATATTAAGTTAAGCTTAGTAAAACAAAGTGAACATGATATCGGAATAGGATTTCCACCGGTATGGCAAATGAGGCAATTCGTGGGTGAAACATGCTTAAAATGGGTTGTTCTACATATTTTGGAATGTAGCTAGAATATTGTTTTACATTGGCAAGAGATGGAAGGTGGTGAATTGAAAAACAAACAACATAAATAAAAATCTTGATGGTAAGAAAACAAAATGATAGTAAAAAAGTTGCATTTCTAAAAGTAGAGTTTGCTATGACAAATGGCTTTCTTTGGCAAGACCAAATATAGTTGATTTGTCAGGGTTGGTAGTTGCACCACAATATTACCTTTTTTTTCTTATAAATAGTACATTGATATAAAAATTATAGGGATATTTTTGCTTACCAAAAGATTTGTAATTGTCTAGAAGTTAATGTAACAAATTGCACTAGGAGGATTAAATGTGATCCATATCTAAAGAAATTGACACAATATTTTGACGGGAAGTACTTTTACATGACAAGTTGAGATGTGTTAAGTTAATTCAATTGTTGGAGATTTTTTGTTTATTTGTAGGCTTCATAATAAACCGTAATTAGAGTTTCAACAATAATGATGCATATATTCCAACATAGTTGGGTTTTTTGCTTTGTTCATATAAAATTTCCTTGTTTCAAAATTTTCACCTATATTTTACACCATATAATGCCATCAATTGTTTACTGAATATTCCACAAAAAAGGTCTTCTTTATTGGACTTCATTCTTTATTAGCCCTTGCATTTGTAGAATGATTGTCAAGAAAGCCTTCAATGGAGGTTTTGAGTACAATTCATTTCGTTAACTATTTTAATTCCCAAAGATCCTCAAGCTAATCCTAAATTCCAAAATTATAGAGATGTTTAACCCCTAAAGGTATTTGACTATGTTTTCACCAAAAACGCTCCAAAATTGTCATCTCTAGTATAAGTATCAAATTTTAGAAAAAATACATTTTTGGACAAATGTAACCGTAGGATCTTGTATTACATTGGTTTGGAAAGATGTGGAAAAAATTTCAGAAATTTCCACCGTTTGGATTGCAAGATATTAGCATTTGAAGTGACAAAAAGCCATTTTTTGGCCTTGCAAAAATCCGGGCAGATGCACTTAACAAGGTCAGATCATTATAAAAAAATTTCCAAAATGGTTGTAACTATTTGGATTCATTCTTCAAGTCATGTTGGCTACATGCTTGAAAAAGTTTAGATCATTTGGAATTGTGCAACATATAGGAAAAAAATAGTAAGTTGAAAGAAGTAGAGAATGATTCAAAATACTAAATTGTTAATAATTTATTTATGGAATTGAAAAATGCCAATCCCAATGGTGACATTGTTGTAATAAACAATCTACACCTCAAATTTTTATTTTTTTTCCAAAAATATGAAAAATTGAATTAAATAAAGGTCTTCAAAGTTTATTTTAGAGTAGAGATTCCATTACTATCCACAAACTACCCACAACTAAAACTCTTACATAACTTTCATCTCATAAATCAAAATGGAATGATTCAAAGCTTTCCATGTATATATAAATTTTTGGGTCTTAAAGCTACTCCTCAAGCACATGTTGTGTGAAAATTTCAAAGAAAATAAATAAAAATTCCATTTGCAGTGAGCTGCCCGAAATCACTATGTTGCCAAAAAACACCGTTTGGTCCTTTAGGGGTTAACTATTGGAATAATAATGTATAGTTTAATAGAATAATTTAGTGATGGCTTTCTAAGAAAAGTTACAAACTTTGACCTATGAATCATATCCAAATGTTTGGATCTTCCATTAGTCTAATCAATAATTATCCATATAATATAAAACCAAAAATTCAAAGTTCCTTATAAATTTGATTGTGAATTGAATATTTCTAATATTCATAAGAATTTCCATTCTTTGAACTAATAAGTAAAATGCTAACCATGATGTAATTTAAGATTTTTCAGATTAATTATACACAGTCAAAATTACATCCAAACTATTAGATTTTCCACAAATAATCTTATAATGTATTTTTCCTTGGATCATCTTTAGTTTTAACACTTCAACCTTAGAGTTTAAATTATAGAGTATTATAACCTACATTGTACAAATGATAGAAAATTATCTCACAAATTTCACAATAACATGATGGATGAGAGTGGAGGTTGTAGAAAGATACTAACAATGGCAATATTGGCAATTAAAGATTGATTTTATTGAATCTTATATATTAGCAATAGAAAGAGGATTCTAGCTCAATTTTATATGTATTTTTGGACATCATATGAATAGATCAAATAAATTTGTAAACAATTAGGAAATTCCAACATATATTTTGACATGTTTAACTCCTAAACATCCAAATTCATCTCCAAAAATGACAATTTGAGAAAAATCATTACAAAGTGCTATTTGGAAGCATATTTTGGAATTGAAATGCAAATAAAAGTTGTAGATTTTGTTTTGTAGATTCCATCTATATGGTTAGATTCACCAATGCTATCACCAATCTATTTTTATAAATTTTGAAAGAGAAATTCTAAAATTCCTTCAAAATTTGATTGCAAGTAAAATATTATCATTTTTAGAGTAAAATTTGTTGGAATGGATTTGAAATGAGGTTCTCTTCACATGGTGATTTTTTGAAATTTTTTTGTTCTTCCTATCTATGACTTCATTTTGGCTAATCCAATTTTGAACTAAAGTCAATGTAGTTTGACCACTTGACATACTTGCACATTTGTAATTTTAGAAAAATATGAACTCTTGTAACACCAAATCCAACCCTTAGATAGGACAACAACTTGATAACGTATCTTCACAAATTAAAATAACTTTCATCCAAGTAGTTAGGATGATGAAATTGGAGTTTCAATTTGTTCATTGTCCCCAAAATGGACATCGACGCGTTTAAGGGGTTAAGAATTTTCAGAAGTAGAGGCAACTCAATGTCAACGTGTCAATTGACAACAACAAAAACCATTGTCTTTATCTATTAACAAATTTTTGCATCCTTTCCCTATATGAAGTGAATTTTTGTAATAATTTTTTTTTGGTTTTAATGATACCATTTATAATTGATTTACCCCCTTAAAGATCACACCAAGTCTTCTGTATTGATTTTTAAGTGTATTTTAAAAATTTGTAATTGAAATGAAAAAAATTCCCTTTAAAGTCTTGGTTACACGATAGTTTACTAGTTTGCTTTGAAAATACAAACTATCCACTAAATCTTATGATTGGCAAAATCTCTTTACAATATGCATCTAACTTCTACCTCTCAACTAATGTAATTCATTTATTCTCATTATTATAATCATATTATTTACAAGATGCGGTTAATATTGACAAACATGTTATTTTATGTTTTTCATAATACTCTTGAAGTGTCATAGAAAGGTCCCATTTGTATGAGCGATTTAAGACTCTTGGTTCTTTACTTTTTTTCATTTACATATTTACATTTTGAATTGTTGATGGTTCTCATTAGAGGAGTTTTGGGGGGTTTGGAAGACTATTTTGGGCATGTTCCCAGCATTGTTCCCCAAAAATCCAAGAACGGCCGTTGTCAGATTTTTTTTTTTAATTTTAAAAAATTAAAGAAAGTTGAAAAAAAATTCAAAATTGATTTTTTCTTAATTCAAAAAAAGTGACGTGGAAATTGCTATGCCACATTAGGTAGCTGCTATAAGGCAGATCCCGGGGTCTGGGAACCCAAGGGAACACACAACCCTCTAGTTCCCCCAAAACTCCTCTAATGCATGTTCCCACAGGCAATATCCTATGAGTGTATCATTTTATCTCTATTAAAGTTTTCATATGTAAAATCATAAAATGTAATCCTTCATTCAACTCTACCTCAATTCTTATTCTAAATTGCATTAGAATTTTGACTCAATCAATAATTCTTTGAAATGATAACAAGGCATCTATTATATTCCGTATTAAATACACATACATTGTCACGCAATCTATCAAGGCCCATTATCATGAATGTGATCATGTTTTCATCCCAAAAATTTCATCTTGTCATCTTGATTGTTTTTCATCTAGTTCTATAAGACTTGACATGCTTTCCAATCCATATTCTCCTAAGTTCAATGTTACACTACAATATGTTTGTGCTAGTATAGTCTAATTACATTGAATTGTGTTCTCCCTAAACTAAGTTTTGGTCCAACCCTTACAATTTCTTACAACAAAATCCCAATTATTGTAACTTTAGGATCCAAACTTCACTTTAGAGAAAATGCAACTAAATGTGATTAGAGTATGTGCAATCATAGCAGCTAAAACTTGTGTGAGTGGGACCAAAATCTCAACATAAGGGAACAATACTCAAAGTAATTAGATCCATCATCCATGCAATCATGCTTTATTGTTATGCCACTAAAATCTAACTATCAAATCACTATTCAAATGCAATGTAGAATAAGAATCAAAAGAGGTGTCAATTGAAGAACAACATTCAATCAACATTTATCTTAAGGTACTTGTCATATATGGTACAATAAATATTGAATGGTTAAAGATGAACAAAGACTATATTCCAAGACATAGCAAACCTAAAGGCCTAAACCCTTCTAGAATGTGAAGAGCAAACTAAAGGCAAATAGTCAAACCTATGTGCATTTCAGAAATGATATGTTGTTGAATCTAAAACTTGTCCTTAGGATTTTGTGATTCTTTAGGGAGAAAAGAATCATAAGGATAATTGCAAAGTATTTAGGAGCATGGCCCATTAATTATGTTGAGGTCTAGTAAGGTAGGAGGTCTATACACCGACCAAGTTCTAAATGTGTCCCATGTCTAGGAATGAGTGACAAACATGTTCCTTGGAATATCTATTATTGTCATTGATGAGGTAGGTAGGCTTGAAGGGTTGATTTATGGACCTCCTATGGGTAGACAATTTGGATCTCACATGAACTTCAAGCAAATGTGATAAAATTCAATAACTTAACTTATGTGGAATATGGTCCCTATTGTAGCAATGCAACTAGTCTAGAGTGATCTAACACATATTCAAGTCTTCTTGCATGATTTCATGATGGTCAGCTTTAGAATGTATAAGTAACTAAATGCCCCCTAAAAATCAATCGCAAGATCTACCTAGGTGTCTGACCGAGTAAGAGCTAGAATTATCTAAAAAAAGTCATGCACAAATATTCTTATCCAAAGTCTTGGAGATATTTGATGATTTATCCCCCTTCTCTCGATGGATGAAATTGTGAAATTGTTGCGAAATCTCCAAGGTATAGTTATTTAAAAAGATCAATTTACACAAATAGATGAATGGTTGGATTATCATCTCCATTAAGAGTTTCATCTATGACCATGGATATAATAGTTGCATCATTTTGGTGAAGATTTCATTTTGCAATGCCCTAAATAATTGAAATAAAAAACCTAAGCCCATCGCATATAGAAATTAAAGAATCTAAGTGTCACGCCCCTTAGTGACACTTACCCCTTAAGCTCACCTTCCAATGCTTTCCAAGCACTTAATACTTTGGTGACACCAAGGGTCACGCTCTCCAAACACTATACATGCCACACACCCACAATGTTAGGTTCCAACTCGAGTCACAGGGTTCTCCATTCCTTCGTGACTCCCCATACTTTCCTTCCAACCTTTTAACTCCCACAAGACACCGAGCATGTCATTTAATGACATGGGGCGGAACTTTCATTGATGTCCAAGTACTTGGTAGAGGCACTACTCCCCACCAGTGCTAATCGCCCTTGAATGGGAATCAACACCCCATTAGGCCCAACCCAACCCATTTTGGAACTCACTAATCGGGACCCACCAAACAGGACTCACACCATGGCCTAGTGTGGAGTGGGACACCACTCAACCGGTATCAAGAAGTGCACAAGCACTCCACTGTAACAGACAAGTGGTGGTGAGGCTCCAACATTAACCTCACCACCCAGAGCCACTTAGGTTCATCATGGCACCATCCGAGAGTGAGGAGGGAGACCACCCCTCCTCACAGTACTTTTTGCGGGATTCGGCAGCCCCCCCATACTAGAGGTCACCGGGAACCCCCAAGATGCTCCCCACCTTGGAAGACCACCCAATTCCAAGTGATATCCCCCAAACTGGACCCCCAAAAGACTCCTAATCTATCCATCGGGATAACTTTTAGCTCCAAGATCCAAATCCCAAGTGCAAGCCCATTTTCGTGATCTAAATTTTTCATAGATCACTGTGGACTATTCACTTTCCCCAATACGACAAGTATTGAAGAAGTTATGGTCCTCCAAAGGTACGAATCCCTTGAGAGGTGTAGTTCTCCGAGACTCCACCCTCTTTGGATGACCATAACTTTTAGCTCATAGCTCATCTCTTCATGAGCCTTACCATTATAGAAATCTTGTCTCCTTAGCTTTCCAATGATATGTGGCATGCCCTATTTGGCTCAAAGTAATTCTCCCAAATCTCGTTTCCCCTGTCCTCATGCCTTGGAACGCGGTTGGAACACTGCCAACTTTGAGGAGCCATAACTTTTGACTCCCAATTTGGATTCTTGCGTTCTTTGAACTCATGGACGCGTCTTCTTACAAGCTTTCCAAACATGTGCAACACGCCCCCTAATTCATCCAAATCAGAGCGCTACAACACTTTGATTGCTCGGGACTCCTAGTCTCCCTCACCTCATCTCGTGCAAGGCTTGGGGAGTCACCCCAACGTCTTTGTCGTGAGCCGGAAACTCGGAATCCACCGGGTTAGTATTAAATAGTTTATAATTGTATAGAATTTTTCAAAATTTCTAATAGGCAAATAGGATTAGAATCCTCTTAGCCTAAACATCTCATTAAGGTTGAAAGGATGATCCAGTTGTTCCGTAAGAAGATTCAGGATGGAATCCGGATTCCGGAAACCCAGATAGCGACAACCTACAGTCTAGAGTTCTGGTCTAGGAAACTAAGGATCTGTTATGGATAAACGATCTTCTTCTAGAACGATTAGTAAGATGACGGGTACTTAACCCCACCACTTTCATTTCTTCTTCCTCTTTCTTCCACAGTTGTTTAGTGCGCTTATAGTTGAGAGAAAAAGTGGTGAGTTAGTGATCGATTTGGGAGCTACTCGCTGATTGCCTTTACTAAATCCGAGCTTAGTTTTAGTTTTCAATGGTAGAGGAAGATATCCGAAAACCATTAGTGACAAGATGAATGGTTTATCCGACCATTCCGGAAAGGCTAAGAGAGCAGTCGTAGCTGGAAGATGACCTCAGTGAGATAGGATGTGGCGGCCTGTTCTTGAGGCCATGGACAATGAAGAATGATTGGATGATTTAGGAGGTCATTGTAGGAGCTCCAAATCAATATGAGTTGACAGTGAAGGGGTGACCCGGAACTTGGATTGATGAGGTTTGGGCCAAGGTATACGGATTCCCCCAAAAGGAATCCGGATTTGCCTCCCGCACAAATAAGTTCACGGTAGGAAAGTTTAGGAATGTAGCTCATTCCACGGAGAGGTATGCCATTAGCGACTATCTAGATGCAAGGCAGAAGCATATCCTAGAGTTCCTGATCCCGATCTTGTATCAGAGAAAACCTACCCAAGTTACGGTTACGGTAGCCAACACCATTTTGGGTACCATGGAGGGTAGACCAGCCAACTAGGGCAAAGTGATTGGAGCAATAGTCTCCAAACTTGCTACCAATGTTGGAAAGGCAAAGACCAGTCCAATTGGTCCTTACCTATTCCACCTCTACCATTATGCGAAACTCTTGAATGATGCAGAAATGGTAGAGTACACCACCGAATCCACCATACTACATTACAACCTCACAAAAAAAGTGGAGGCAGAGCAGCCGGTAATTGAAGAAGAGGAAGAGCTTGAAGAAGAGGAGCAGCTCCTAGAACAAAGGCAGAGGAAATTCACCGATCCGGCTTCTCAAGGAAGCTCCTGACTCAAGAGAAGGTTCCGAAGGAGGAAGAAGAAGACATTTCCGGATTCTTCAAAATCGGATTCAACTGGGTTCTACAGGCGCAGGAGTACCATGAGAACTTGGTTGATCTTCTCAGGAGGATTAGCAAGGAGTTGAAGGTCGAGCCAGAAGACATACTCGACGCCTTGAAGAAACTTCCAAATCCGGAAGAACTAGGGAGGAAGGACAAACAAATTGAAGGTCTGGAGAAGGAGAAGACAAACCTTCAAGCCAAGTTGAGTTGTGCACAAGGAGAGTTGGCCACAGCAAAGCAAAGGGAGAAGGAAGCTCTACAGCTGGTCAAGAACCTATCCGGTTTGGTGGATAGACCTGTAGATCTTGTTGTAAAAGCCGCTCTTGTCCAAAACCAGCTTATAGAAGAAGGACATCTCATCGGATCCAAAGTAATCCGGATCCTAGTGGACTTTTCATCGAGGATGGATTTCGTATTGAAGGAGATGCGCCAACTCTTAGGACGGACTGTGTCATGGACTTTTCCAACTTTCCGGAAATCCACTTTGATACAGAGACTCCAGTGAAATTGTCAACATTAATGCCACTACCGGCTAGATCAGAAGTCCCTAAAGAGACTCTCCGGCATTTGACAGAGCCCTTCTCAACTCAACTGGAGAAGACCATCTGGGGGAGCGTGAAGACAACATGAGAGCCAGTCAAGCAGCCGGACGCAACACACGAGTTAGCTCCAGTGAAAGTTACAATTTTACCACCGCTTTCGACAATCCGTCTTCCGGAGAAGGAGACTGTTCAGACACCCAAGTTGCTTACCCGAAGTGACCTGGCGTACCGGATTGGGGGATTGATGAATCCGGCCCACACTCATCCGGAAAGCTTTGAGCACATGTTGCAGTCGCAACCAAGGAAGGAGAGGACCCCCATATTTTTGGATGACACCTCTCCAGGTGAAGAAGACGAGAAGGAAGTTGTTCAGATTGAGAAATCTAAGGAGGAGGAGTACCAAATAGGATCAAAGGAAGATGAAGAGGAGGTGGACAACATTGAAGAAGACTCACCTCCGGAAATCCAAAAGATCTAAACCCAGGCAGCATTGAGGACGACTCCGATAAAGGCAACTCCAAAAGCGACTCCAAGGGCGTCCATTCGGGCACCATCAAATCAAGGCGGGAGCAGTCAGAAGAAGGCGCGAAAGGCAAAGTAGTTAAGGTTTTAGTTAGTTAGGATTTGAATTTTGAATCTAATCCGGGTTTCCAAGCGTGGGTCCAGGTTTCGGATTTGTAGGATCAGACTTTTCTGAGAGGTCTGTGATTGGTCACTTGGATTTCCGGGTGGCTTTTTGGCTTTGGTTGTTTTGGGTTTATTAGTGAGGGGCAGGTTTGTTGCCCTCTCATTCCATCCTAGCGTTATAATTTGTATCTTGTCATCCTTTCTTTAATTTGAACCACCAAGTGGACATTCAGGGATTGATCTATCGTATATCCAGCTTTCTTGTGTTTTATTGTGAGTGTATTGTAGTGTAAGAGAGAGAAGGAGGAAAGGGGGAATCCGAATCTAAGGAGACTTGGATCTGATTTGTAAGGAACGTTTGTGACGTAGTCTAGACTAGTGATTTTTGTCTTGAGCACGTGCCTTTAAAACACTGGAACGAGAATACGATTAGGAGTGGTGTGGGTGCGAAGTCCAGAATACCAGAGAGGGTTCTATGCGGAGATAAGCAACCGCCAACGGAAAAATCCCCATACCACTTACTAGAAGGTCAACCAAATCCTAAGATTAGTCTAGCAAACGACTAACAATCCCTATATCTGTTGTTGTAGTGGAAAAGTCTAGAAGCGGTTTTGTATGACCTGCCTTTCGAATTGGCCATCCGGGAAGTTGTGAGAGTGGTTTTGGGTCTGATCTAGTACAACATTTGGTCTAAGTGTGTTTTGTATAGTTTAGAGAGAGAAGAGAGTGCGAGGAATACAAGTGGTGAGTCCCTACCCCTCTACAAGATCAAAGGTGGACCCTTTGAGGGTAAAACAGGAGGTACCAAAAACCAGTGTGTGTGAGAAGCGACGGATCCAAATTCCGAAAGGAAGTGGATCCAGATGGGATTCCGAAAAGATAGTAATCCGGAAAAGAGAGGAAAGAGGTGAAGAGAGAGCTTAAGTTGGTAGAATAGATAATCTCGACTTGCGGCAATAGTTTAGAATCCCTCGGGACGATATTTCGAGTCATTTTACAATGTTTTTGTGTTGTAATGGTACTTACGCTCCACTACGTGTACGACAGTCCCCCTTGCTCACCAAGGTGGCACGGGCACACCTCATGATGAGGGGCGTGACATTCCTAAACCGGTTTCTAGGATGTAGGTTGTCTCTATCCAGGTTTTCAGACTCCGAACCCGTCCCAGATTTGATTATGGAATACCTAGATTGTCTTCTTAGCCTTAGTGTAATGTTTAAGCTAAGCGGATTCTAATTCTATTTGCCTAGTTAAAATTTTGAAAAATTCCATACTATAATAGTTCTATTTTATATTAACTTAGTAGATTCCAAGTTTCCATCTCACGACATCTATCTTTCTACATGGCCAAAAATTTTAATTGCTTACACTACTCCAAATCATGCACATAATGCTTAAGTAGTTGTTAATAGGTGATTCTACCATACATATATGGAAAGGTGGTTGTGGGTTGTTAATGGGATGTTTATGACTCCACTCTATGGGCAATTTTTTAATTTTAGGGTAGACTACTTCAGAAATTCACAGAAATTACAATTTGAATCAAAAAATTATAATTCTACTTTAGTTTGATTTGTGAAAGAAGTGCATGCCTATAAAAAATATGTGCCCCGTCCCTCTTGGAATTAGCCCTAAGATATTCAAATTCCAAATCAATGTGGTAATAGGCTTGTCTACCCTAACCCCTAAAGGACCAAACGGTGATTTTTGGCAACATAGCGATTTCGGATAGCTCACTATAGATGGAATTTTTTTTTCTTTGAAATTTTCACACAACATGTGCCCGAGGAGTAGCTTTAAGACCCAAAAATTTATATATACATGGAAAGCTTTGAATCATTCCATTTTGATTTATAAGATGAAAGTTATGTAAGAGTTTTAGTTGTGGGTAGTTTGTGGGTAGTAATGGAATCTCTACTCTAAAATAAACTTTGAAGACCTTTATTTAACTCAATTTTTCATATTTTTGGAAAAAAATAAAAATTTGAGGTGTAGATTGTTTATTACAACAATGTCACCATTGGGATTGACATTTTTCAATTCCATAAATAAATTATTAACAATTTAGTATTTTGCATCACTTTCTACTTCTTTCACCTTACTATTTTTTTCCTATATGTTGTACAATTCCAAATGATCTAAAATTTTTCAAGCATGTAGCCAACATGACTTGAAGAATGAATCCAAATAGTTACAACCATTTTGGACATTTTTTCATAATGATCTGACCTTGTGGAGTGCATCTACCTGGATTTTTGCAGGGCCAAAAAATGGCTTTATGTCACTTCAAATGCTAATATCTTTCAATCCAAATGGTGAAAATTTCTGAAATTTTTTCCGCATCTTCCCAAACCAGCTTACTACAAGATCCTATGGTTACATTTGTCCAAAAATGTATTTTTTCTAAAATTTGATACTTATACTAGAGATGACAGTTTTGGAGCGTTTTTGTTGAAAACATAGTCAAATACCTTTAGGGGTTAATTTTGTATTCTATGACATGTCTGATTGAAGTTCAAAATCTGAATTCAAATTTTCCAAATTTTATCATGGAAGGTAAATAACATGTTCCAATATAACTTACTGTCCAGATAAGGTATGCTATGCTGTTCATGCAGCCAAGTCCAAATAGTCCTGTCCTGTCCTGTCCTGTAGTGATGGGGATCTACTAAGTTCCCCTCAAACAAGCCTCATGTCCCCAAGAACATGTGTGCAGTTTGGAATTATGCCAGGTTCCCTGCTGGTGGTTGGCAATCCCAAAGAATTCTGAGCCCTGGTCCACCTGGGAATGGTGTGAGTTATTGCCATATTCATCTGACCTTGTGCAATTGGGCCATTTGCATCTTTTGGTAGCCACTATGGACAAAATCAAACTACTCTGCACCCATTTTTTTATATACAATTAACCTCCCAAGTCCAGACACTCACCTCTATTGATGCTGGTCCCTTCAGTTTGTGAGGAGCTCCAAAGTTGAAATTTTGGTCAAAGGTAACTATGTATGAACTTGTCCATTGTCTTTTTCTATGTCGATCCTCCCATGTAAGTTAACTCATCTAGTCACCTGGGTCAGATCATTCTGCTGGAACAGGCCTGCAGCTTCAGTTGTGCAATTGTGAAGTTATGGGCCCAAAGGTGGTCATTTCAATACGTTAAGTTTTTGACTTTCAGTTCTAGGTATGAGTGTTTTATGATAGCCCCTTGGCTGTATGATACTGAGCACCCTGCTGACTCAGTCAGTGAGGGAGAGGATGACAGACACTCAGCACTGTACTGTATTGGAAGATACTGCAGAACAGAGCATGCCATGGTCAGTGAAACTGGGAATAATTTTCTGTGGGATGTAACTTAAGCTTACTGTAACCTAACCTAAGGTAAAACAGCCCATTGTGGTCAGATGACTCATAGTGGACACCTATGGAATGACCCCATTATGGGTTTTTTCAGATCCCATCATGGATTTTATTACTAAATGAGATTTGGACTACAATCAATGTCTTACCTGATAGTATTGGAGTGATTAGTGACTGCATTAGGAACTTCTAACTTTTAAGTGTAATTTCATTGTAAGAAGTGACTTTTTTTAGGCCTTTCACATTAGAAATTATTGTGACTGCTTTAGGTGTGTAAGATGAGCATGATGGATACAGATTTTGTTGGTTCTGGGGTAGTCTACAAACTGTTATGGGCCATGATGGGCTGAACACTTCAAAAATTCATAGCAAATTCATACTTTATCAAAAACATATAATTTCAAATGCTTTCCTTGTTTCTCACACTTGAATTTATGTGGGAAAAAAATGAAAAAATTTCAGCAATGGCATGAGTATGAACTCCTAATTCTGATTGCAATGGGTTGTTTTACCTTACCTAAAAGGTCTTGTGTCTTGACCAAATAAGGTAGCTTGCTCTTATTGCAACCATCTTCTTCAAACAGTGTAGTAGGCCCCTCTGAAATGGATAGTCAATGGTTCTAAAATGGATTGTCACAAATTTTAAAGCATAATTAAGATTTGTTAGGAGATGATTCATACTTTGCCAATGCATGGAATAAAGGTCAGAGAGGGTTGATTTCAAAGCTAGGGTATGTCCACTTACTTTTTCTAGATGAAAATTGATTGCCCAATTGCCTTCTTACAAATGTTAAAAGAATTTAGGGTCCATTTAAGTTTAGTAGTGGTTGCATTTAAGAACCTTTTGTATTATTTTTAGAATGTTGCAATGCTTGTTTTTGGTCAAGCCATATCTTTTTTCAGACTGTCTATGTGTGGTTTTTGCAATCCCTATAATCACAAATAGGTACATACCACAGAATTCTTTGAAAATTCATAACTAATTCAAAAATACTCTGAAAAATATGAAACCACTTGGGTTAGATTCCACATCAATTTTTCTTCAAGTGAAAAATAAGAAAAAATAATTCCGTGCATCTAAGAACCATCAGCCGACCAGCCCTTAAATGGTCGCTTTAAGAGCATACTACTGTATAAGTTTAGGTATGATATCTTAAAGTTGCAGAACCATGACTGTGCAATCAAATTTCAAATTGTGTGCATAGATCAACTGATTACCTGGATCTAGTTTGACCACCCAAATGGCTGCATTGACTAAGTTGCCTTACCATGGGAAACGCAGGACGTTAAATCGTGCATACCAACTGGGCCTCACAGGGCATTTTGTGTTTTATCTGGGGGTAAAAGTAAAAACTGCCCCCTATTTTGAGTCGTGTCTAGGGTAAGTTCTAGACCTCTCCTCTCTAATTTGGGGTCTGTGATTGCAAATATGAAATCAGAATTTGCAAAAAAAATAATGTGCAAAAAATAAAAAGTTCCTGCATTTTCCCCAAGGTAAATCTGCCCCTGCGGAGCCCAGTTGGTATGCACGATTTAACGTCCTCCATGGGAAACTTCTATCCTCCTGAAAGATGGATGCGTGCCCTTGGTACCCAAATGCTGACAAGAACTCACAGAACTGAATTCCCAAGCTTGGGAAAGTATGGATTCATCACACCTATGCAACATAATCCAATTCCATGGGAAAACAAGACTTTCCCAACCCTTACAGTAGTGATCATCTACATGTACAATACAGTTAATAATACAGACCCCAAGTGCTCTTTTATTGATGTTCACCTCAGGTTTAGAGGTAGTCTTCTTCTCATTCTTACTGGTTACATTCTCAATTTAAAATAAACATATTTTTCATCCTTTCACTGATTTCCAAGGCCCACCTAACATTACAGAATCACAACATATTTTACAACAGTGGAGAGGTTGCACGCTCCCCACTATTCACTAACATACTTTAGTATACCAGAAGAAGAAGAGTAGCGCATGTCCTAGGACAGTCGTGAATGAAGTGTCTAGTTCTACTAACTAAGCAATGACTGTAGTATATCAAATTATATTATTTTGAAAGTCTCACATATCATTGTAGAGTGCATCACTGCATCAATTTGTTTATTGGCTCTTGACCAAACTGAAAGCTAGGAAGTTTAGCATTGATAGAAGTTTGAAAAGGGAGTAAGTGTTATAGGGACAAAGCCACTCATAGTATAGCTGCTTGTTTCAAAAGCCTAACATTACTGTAAAGTACACAAATGAACTGACAACAATTCCAGATGCTGGCAAAGCTTTATATTTTGAGTTCATGGTGCTCTGGACAAAGAAATCTTCATTCATACTTTTGCAAGGGTGCATAGGCAACTAATCAAGAATGTTATGACCCTGAGCACCCCCCTGACAGAGAACAAGGACTGGTATCAGAACCAAGTAGCGCCCCAGACTTAACGACAATTTGGGCAACCTCTATCAGAAGAGCTTCCTCTGTCGTTAGGAATTCGTCTGTTCCCTGCATCAAAGCCAGGCACCTTCGATAAGAGATTTGAGTAAAATCTTCCCTCTTTCTGAGCAAAGGCAGTACGTAGACCGCAGGCATGCAATGCGCCTACCCACTGCCTGCGGCCTAGGCCTTAACCCTTCAACAACAAATCATGCCCTTACTGGGACAAACTTCAATACTGTAGGTTCCTACATTAAAGCACACTTTTCAAAATTTTAGTATTTCTCCGAGGTAATAATCTACATCCCGCATTCTTCATTTTCTCATAATGAAAATGATGAATTAACTGATATGATTTTGTTTAAAAAAGAATTTGTAATAAAAAAAATGATTAAAATAGCAAAAATGGAGATAACAATGGTAAACATCATATTATAATTGATGTACTTCTTGAGTGAAATTGAATAGAAACAGATCAGATGTAGTATACATGAAGCTTTCTAGAGGATGCGTTCAAAGGGCAACAAAAATTGCAAGGTTGAAAATTTTTCAAGAATTCGAAATGGAATAAAAAGTAGGTTATTGGAGCTAAACTACATTCAAAATGAAGAACTACGTGAAATTTAGTGTTTCATTTGAAAACACCCTCGGGTTGACCTAAACAAAGTAACTACTGATCGATCTCTTTCACCTCTACCGAAATAAATTTCTCCTTGTAACTATGGAAAAATCTATAGTTATTTGGCCAAAAGACTCTTAGTTTCTTGGGTTCACTATTGCACAACTCTGAATGACTTGCATGATGATAGATGCACTATGTGATAAAAGAAATTTCTTGGCACACACTCTGAATCCTCAGAAGTAAAATAAGTTTTTGCCACATAGATGGTCAACTACTGGGACATTAAATGCAACTCCGTGACTACATCTGCAATGTTTTCTTCTAATGTGGATAAATACATAACCATTGTGCAAAGTGGTGAGAGTTGAGCACTGTACCATAGGTTTGAGATTGCAAGTCACGTTCAGTTCCAACGATAATCCCCCAACTCTGCTGACGTGACACCGAGGGAGTTCAGTCTCTAAGTAAACTTTCGGGTGTTCGGTAAGCATCTTGCGCACATCAGCCGATACGGTCGGCACTCTGTTTAAATCCTGAAGCCGTATCGGCAGAGAAAATGCCATTCCTCTCCATTGCACACGAGACTTGTTAACAATCACCTGCCAGACACATTTTGGAAGAAGACTTGATTTCGGTGTCATTGCAAGGAACATTCGACTTTTATATTCAGGAATGGTTTTAGGAAGCCATCGAGGAATCACCTGGCTGGAGAAGAACGAGTTCGGAACAATGATGGGAAACTTGTCTGTATTCAACAACAGAGTAGAGTGTATGCCCATCTCTACCACCTGACCAGTCACAGGTCCAGCCTGCCATCCCACCCAGAAACTTCGCCGTTTTAGAATCTCACAAAGTAAAAACCATTCCAAGATAGACGTGACAAAAGTTGTTGGAATGTTGACAGTACAGTCTGGCGTACGTTATAATGAATCACAAATCATGTGAATTGGCCTTGACTCAAACCATGCATATTAACTCATCACTTACATCAGAACCAACTAATTCGTGTCAGTAATGGAGTAGCTCACGTCTACGGCTGGAATTGGAGACGGTCCATCATTAAACAGTTCAAAGTTTGTACACGACGCTACTGGCCGCCCCGCTCTTGGACCACTTTCATGAATGAGCTACATGTTCCACACAATTTCTTCTCAGTCATTAATCTACTCTAGGATTTAATTTAATGAAGGCGCCAGGTAATGCAACTCAAATTACTACACTACCAGAATGTGGAGTTGAGGGATCGGGGAGGGATCATGGGCAGTTTGAAAGAATGCAATAGTGGATATTTTTGAACTCCCATGATTCCTCAGCACCACATTCTGGTAATTCTACTCCTCAGGTCAATAAAGAGTTCATGTAGATTTGGAGAGACATTTAGACTTGGAGAGAAAGGCAAATTTTTCAAACTCAAGGACGTAGATTCGCAAAATAAAGATGAGCAGCTGTAAGACTCAGATCTAGTAAGTGTAGAGGAAGGGGAGAGAAGAAGAGTAACTAGATCTGTCCCAGAGACCAACGAGAATGAAGCGTCTGTTGGGATAGTTACGAAGTGTACTGTTATAGAGTCACCGATTGAAAACGGCCTCGAGAACTGGAGTCCAACGCCACAAAGCATGTTCCCCATTACGTCCTTGGCAGCAAAAGCCGTTGCTACTCCTGCACCATTAAATTTCCACTGACGAACAAGGATGTTCATTATATTCACTGATGCACTTTCACCGAATAAAATCATCAATGTACATATTTAAACATGACCTCACGGACGATAAAAAAAATTCAGAGATCCAGAAATCCTTTTTGAGAGAAAGGCGACAACCAAATCTAGCTTAGTAATTGGTGCGCACCTCCTATACCTCCCACAGTCAAGATTGATTGCACAGCCATTCCACAGGCTTCAGCTACGGCCATGCAGCCCAGGATGAGTAACCCCAGCGATGACAAGTGATCCATGGTCAGGTACCGCTCCTTGTCAGGTCCAGCAAATGACTTCCCCGTGACAATTCGTGCAAATACATTGGTTTTCCAGCGGTATAGGAACCAAACCATGCACACAACTGTGGCCCCACTCCAAATCTGTGTTAGATAATTTGCCGCTACGGACGTGGGTGCCACCGTGTATGCCCTGACAACCCATCAAAATAGCAGATTGAAGTGGAGACAGCATTGATCGGCATTACAAAGCTTAAAAACCATCATTACTGCCGGACGGTAAGCATTACAAGATAAACCTTGAAATCGTAATTCCTCTCAATGTAAGAAGAGAAAACAGCTTGAATGTGAAGAAATTGGTCCGAATGTCAACACTTGGAAACTTTTGTGTACGAAAGTAGAGGCCCTATTCTGACCCCTATTTCCAACAACTCATCTACACATCTTCTTGGTTGGATTCATCAACAACTGGTGTAAGCATGACAACACTAAATGCCTACGGCCACTGATATTTGAATAGAAATGGGGTTGTCACTGTCACATATAATGGTCTACAACCCCTCCTTCATAATTGCATAAGAAATTCGTCCACAGAGATAAAAAATTTGATCTACACAGATTCGGCTCACGTACTCCAAAGATCTTTCTATATCTCATTACATCTCCCCAAAATCACACTCCTACATGTGATAGAATGCTCAAAGTGACAACGAACAGTATCCTCTACCTTACAGCACACTGTGCCATACGTAACAACAATTTAAAACATTCCACATGGCTGCTGACTCGCATTGATGTAAGAGTTGGTTCGGGAAGGTGCTAACTCTTACATGTGGGAGAAGGCAACAATTGCTGCAAGCAATCGTGCGGGGTCCTCCAGAGCTCCACACATACTAAGCTCATATGGCACCCTTTCCAGCACTTTCTCCAGCGGTGTACGTCCGATCAGCATCTTTGTGGTTGGGGCAGTTTCCATGTAGGAGTACATTCGACGTAACATGTTTGGCAACACAATCCAAGCCACAATTGAAAGCACGACAGCTGTGCTCCCAGGGCGCACAACGACTAAAGCACCTTCTCTATCCCTTGCAATGCCCACGCACTTGGGAAGCAGATACAAAAGAAGCCTTCTGGCATGCCCACACCCTTTAATAAACCCAAAGCCGGATTTAATAAGAGAAGCCGTAGCCCTAATCTCAAGAAAGCTTGGATCCCTCCTTCTGGACATCGTGCCAAAGGACGCACAGCTTGTGCCCATTGACCAGCTCGGAGCGTCCTGCAGGGCCAACTTGTAATGAGACCCCCATGGATGGTGATGATGGTGTTGCCTCCCATTCCAGACTAAGAAGTTAACCGGAGTGGCATGCCTTGAGATGACTCTCAGCTTGAAGGGCTCGATCGCAAGGGGCTGCAATCTGCTTGCTGCAGCATCCATTAGAATGATCTCCCGCATCCGCAGGGCCATCATTTCGTATCAGTATCATCACCGATTTTCTCAGGATTACACCAGAAAAAAGCCTCCTAATACTTCCGCTTGGTAATGCCTTCCAAGATCAATGTCACGCACAAGCCTCCATGACACTTTGAATTTAAAAAAAAAAACCGCTCAAACGAAAACCTGCTGCTCTTAGGGTTTAGTGATGAAGCCAATCATGAGCACCATCGACCCCAGCCACGACTCCTTGATGCATCCGTGTCTGATGCCAAATTACAAAAGAATGAAAGTAACTACTGCTGGAGGAGGCATTGTCATGCAAACAAATTCACCAAATTACCAATCCATGGACATAAGAGTCGACTTTGCACCAGGATGCCCCTCGAAAACGCTACATAGACCTGCATATCTTTCATCCTTGTCTTTTCAGATCTCCAAACACAAAAATCTGTCCCAAGGAACTAACTTCCAGTTCATGGAGCACTTGGTCACAACGGAGAAGAGATGAGGAAAATCTTTTAGCACCGACGATGCTTCGAATACCAATGTACCAATTCAGACAATGGTGAAGCATGCAAGCTCCGGAATCTTCTACAAGGAGAGGCACCTGGCAAAACCATCGCAGCAAATAGAAGCTATGGAAGTCTGTGCTTGGTATGTGCAGGGCTGAATACAGCAGGATTGTAGCTTAGCTTTGGCAGCAGATTTCTCAAGAGAATGTTGCAAGCTCTTCTGAGCGGACGATAAGTCTCGGAACGGCGAAGTGCTGGGCTGTGTTCACATAGGCTCCTGCTCCATTTTCATGAGAGATCACATAATTCATTACCCATTCAATGCCTGAATGCTTTTTTTGAATTTTGTTCGTTTGCATTAGACTATATCTTTTTACAAATATTTGATTTGTCTTATTTCCATCAAATTAGTCATGAAAGAAGCCTATCTTTCAAGGATTCCAATATTTTTTTGAATGAGTGAAAAGTTATTTGGACAAAACATTGTGTTGATCATCTTTCAAAATAAGGCTTTCATTGAAAGGGCTTGGGGGAGTCAAGTTTGATCAAAATTGTCATACAATTGCTTGGATTTTCTTGGAAATTGAATCTTAAAATTGGCGTGTAGAATGTAACCCTTAATGGTCTAGGAAGCTCAATTTTGTATACACCATGGTGTTTTTAGTGTATTTGACACAAAAGCATATGAATTGAACTATACATCAATAAAAAGAAGTTTGTATTTGTATTGAGCCAAGTCCAATGACAAGCAACACTTCAAATTTGGACCATTATATACACCTCCCACTTGTCTTAGAAGCTTCAAAATGGTCATGTATCCTACATGTAAGAAGCCATATTTGACCGTGGTAATGGTTAGATGTCAAAATGACATGGAAATGTAAAATGTTAATTGTTGAATTGCTAATCTAATGGTGTCTATCTTGCTATATTTTAGTATATTACTCATATTCTTCACTACACTTATACTCATTGCAAGTAATATTCAACACTTTATCTCTAACTAAAGGCACCATTTGCACATCATGGTATATAAAGTCTCAATATGAACTTCAAGTCTTGCTCAAGGTGCATCAAATGCATGATTTGTACTAGTTTTTGGAACCCAAATTTTGATATCTACACCAAATTTACTTTTGAATATCTACCCTTTTTTGCCACAACTAATTCATGATTTTATTAAAGTAAACTCAAGACAATCTTACCCTTGGAATCTACATAAAATACACATTTGAAATAGCAAAAAGTGGAAATTTTATGCAAATAATTCCTATAGAAATTGTGATAAAAAAAATATAATCCATGCAATTGTAGAGCCCTATGTTAAATTTTTTGGTAATCATCTTAATTATTATCAACAAGATTTGTAATTTTTAGTATGCACAATGCATTATGACAAAGTACTTGTTGGTATGAAATGTACAATTTTGAATGTTTAGAGATATAGAAAGTTTATTTTGTTTGGATGGTCATCTTTTACATCAAGTTGAATGTGAATTTACTTTGGGCAATTCCAAGTTCATCAAAACACACCTCACAGGGCATTTGACAAAAAAAATCATGTATTATAGATTGCAACTCCCCTTGGACATTTTAGAATATTTTACAAATTTACCAGCACACTCTATTTTTGACTACAAGACACTTGCTATGCATTTCAATTATTTTACATTTATAATATGACTATATTTCAAAAAGTGAGATAATAAACAAATTCATGTGTAGATGAAAGGTATGATTACAATAGGTTTTAGGTTAGGGTTAATAATGGGTTAAATTTATACCTAAGACCTTTGCTAATATCACTTTTTGTCCATAAATGGTATTTTGAAAATTAATGAGGTAGTCCAAATTTGAATTTGAAAATCTTGAAAATCTTGAATATAGGCAATATGAACCTTGTACAATCAATCATGTTGCCTTCCTTGAGGCAACATGAAACTTCAAAGATATTGGACAAAAACATTATCAAATTTTTCAATGCTAAGCATAATCATTCTAATTGTGATGTAAAATTCAAACTCAACTTGATAGATGCTTGCCTTGTAGACAAACATGACGATATCATGACAATATCATGATGATAAGTATTATAGATTCTCTCTCCAAGATTTTCTAAAAACCAAAACCTTCCAATTACATCTCTTGTTTAACCCCTAAACACTGTGACATCCATATTCTAATTGTTGAATCTAATGCTTAAGGAAAACATTGTGTCCAAATACTATCTCATTGAACAAAAATAATCCTTCAATCTTGAAAAGATGATCTTTTGTTATGATTCATTCGATGAAATTGTGATAAATAATACAAGGAAACCAAGATAAAAGCAAAAAAAAATGTTTTTTTGCTGACTCTGTAAATTCAACGGTTGCTACTGTGCAGTTAATTGTTGGACGGCATTGGTAGCGTGATGAAAGTGAAGGCATATAGGATGAATGTGATGTCGATGAACGCAAATGGTCGGATGACGACGGAGCCCTGGTAGTTCAACTCGGAAAACCCTAATCCGACTTGGAGTCGTCTCTCTCTTTCTCAACTCTTGTCCCTTGACAGGGAGGTCCTGCCGTTCGAAGGAGGATCGAAGGTCGCCTTGCTGGTTTACAATCCACCAAGTTACTGGGTCCAATAGTGGCTTCGCCTCTCATTCTCGGATATTCTTCCTCTGTGGCGTCGCCTCCCGCACTCGGCGCACTCTCCCATGGCGGGCCGGGGCCGAGGCCGCGACCTTACCATGCCGGCCTGTAAGGATTCCCTCCTCCTTTCTTTCCACTCCTCGTTGGCTTGCCTATCCTGTTCTGCCTTGCATTGCACTGCCGAAATGTGCAATTTTGTGGTTTGCTTTCGTTGCGTAAGTTTGGAGTGAGCTCTGGAGGATTTTTGGGCTATTTTAGGTAATGTTCTGTTTCTTGTCTTTTTGTTGGGAGAGATTATGACGACGGTGTTTCACTGAGGCTGTTCTTGTGCTTGGCATGGTTTCTGTATTGGTTCGAGAACATCTATATGAAGCTCAACAGATTGTAATTAGCTGGTCTGAAACTCGCGCAGTGCGTGAGAGTGAATGACATCGAGAGTCATTGACATCTTTTCAGCTCAATATTTGGAAAAATCATGAGTATGTGATACTTGGAGAGCACATTGAACTCGGAGGTGTGGTTACGCTCAGGTGTTCTCCTACCGGATTTTGGCTGTCCAGTTTAGGGTTCCAGAGTGATGATATTAGAGTATTGTGGACAAGGTTCCATGCACCCGGTTAGGAATGGTATCTCGAACGGCACTTGAGATGGAATTGATCTGATGGACAGATAGACGGAAGCTGCTAATTGGATTCTGACGGCTGTCGGTAACATATGAACGAAAACAGAATCTCTGCAGGTGCCTAACCTAAAAATTTAGGGCATTAGGCGCGGATACTACTGGTAAATTGATTCGAGGGATTGATGAGTATTCTTGGTTCTTTCCATCTGAATATCCTTGTTCTTTGGTACTCGTTGTCAATGTTAAAGTAGTACAGAGTGTGTTCAGGAGCCTGGTTATCGTTTGGCATTTTTTAATTCCCGTTTGAATGAGGAAGAACGCTTATTTTCAGAATCCTAGTTTAAAGAATATGAATGAGTTTTGTTTAAAGCATGGTCCCTGGTCTTACTTTCTCGGCTTGGCTCCCTCGAGCACCCTTTTTAAGAGCATAATCTTGCTTGACCGTTCTTTACGACTTCATCACGACACGGCTTTGGGTTGGTGACGCGTCTGGGTTGTTTTGTGATGTAAAATTCTATTTCTCCCCTGGGTTGGGTTGAATCACCCTCGTCGAAGTTTTTATGTGCAGTAGAGTGTACCTGGTTGTGTAGTGTATCGTGTTGCGCTCGCAACATGGTAAATCTATGATACCCACATGCACCGCGTACCGTCAGTTATGGGTTTTAATGTGTTGTGTCTTCTGTGAGACTGATGCTTGAATATGGGCTGAAAACTGTGTGTTTTGACAGGGATGAAGGGGGGTCAAGTGCCTGCATCTGACAAGCCTCCACCCCTGGGCGCTCCAGCTGACGATGGCTCTGAAAATAACCACTCCGTGCGGTCCCTAGCTCCTGATGTTACCGGAGGAGGTGCTCCAGGTCTGCAGTTTCAGCCGCATTCAAAGGGTCCGCCCTTCATGGGACATCATCGCCCTCCGTTTCAGCAATTGAACCATTTTCGGCCTCCCGGATCTGTACCGCCTCATCAGCAAGGACCTCCATTTCAGCCGAACATGCAAAATCCTTCCCAGCACTTTCCCCGCGGTCCGCCGAACGGTCCATTCCCTCCTCGACCAAATCATCAGCACCCTGGGCAGTTCCAAAGTTTTCCGCCACAGCAGTATCCCAGCAATCCTGGCGGCCAAGGTAACCCAGGGCAACCTCCTTTCTCTAGACCTCCGTTTAACCATCCTCAGCAATTTTCTCCTCAACAATTTCCATTTCAACCCCTCCCTCCTGGAAATCATGCCGACGCTTCCTTCCAGGGACCCCCTCCTACCGCTGGAGCGCCTCTTCCTGCTCACAGTGGTCCCACGCCATCTCATGCTGGGCTACCTCCCACACCTTTCCCGCCCCCCAAAGGCCAACAATATGAGGGGCAGTTCCAGCCCCAGCCTCAGGCCCTGCCACATGTCCCTTCTTCTCAAAACGACCCTGCCACTCATGGGTTGCCCGCAGAGATTAATAGTGGACCATTGAGTGGTGGTGCTCCTTTAAGTCAGCCACATCAGCCCCATTCAGATTTGGGTGGATTACCGGATCCTCAATCATCTCAATTTCCATCTCATGGACAGCATCAAGCGCATGCTCGGGACAATTTTCCTCAAATGATGCAAGTAGGTCCTGGAGGAGGGGGCCCTCCTCACTGGGCACCTCAAGGGCAACCAGGGCATATGCAGATGCCTCATATGCAATCTCAGCGACCCCCTTGGCCCCATCAGGGTTTTACCCCACCACCTCAGGAGCCACCCCGTCAAGGTTTCGCACTACATCCGCAAGGTCTGGAACAGCAAACGCATCACAAACGACAAACTGGATTTCATGATGCCCCAACGCCACATCTGCAGGTTCAACTAAACCCTGACCAATTTCGAGAGAATTCTGCAGCGCACGAGAAACCAAAGGATCCACAGCAGCCCAGGAAACGGAAGTCTCGATGGGATCCAGTACCTGAGGAGCAAGCTAGTACTGACGTCGAATATCAAGAACGGACGACAGGCGGATGGCAAGGAGGACCTCCACAGGATCAGTGGAAGCCAGGACCGAGCCCAGGGTTTGCACAGAATGGACATGCTTTTTTCAATAACAGAGATGGTGCTGGTTTTGGGATGGAAGCTGCAGTTCAGGAGGCAGTGTTGAGAGAACAGGAAGCCAGTGCCCACGAGATTATTGCCCAACATAGGTGTGCCTACCGTTTCAAGGCATGCTTGTGAGAATACAAGTTATGCATATAATGTTCGTATTGAAATATGCTCGATTAGATAGCTAGTTGTGCTGTTCTGTAAGTTTGTTCACAATTTGAAGACTCTTGTGTACTTCTTTTACAACTAAATCAGCCTTTGAAGTGAGTTCGGTCTGTTTCAGTATAAGGCCTAAACGTTTATTTTCCTTCCATTTAACAGGCGAGATAACAGGCCATTCGACGCTTTGGATATGGGTGAACGTGATGTTCTTTCAGCCCGTCACGATGAGGGTGCACTCAAGGTGAGATCTTTTACTGGCCCATCTGAACCTTGGTGAGAACCGTTTGTAGGGGGGCACGGTTTTGAAGTTCTATGATCAAGGGGGTACAAGACGTCCTTAATTACTTGGGCCTTTGCTGTTTAATAATAATCTGATCGAACAATGAGACACAGGACTCACTGCTTATTTTAATTGAACCTTAATTTGTTTACGCTTTTTTCTTCAAGTGGACCGCGTCATGAGCTATCTTTCCAGATGTCATAATGAATGTGATCAGATAGAACTTGGTTTAACCGCACAAGCTACACGGGTTTTTGATCGATTATTTCTATCCTCAAAATATACGCCTTTTAACAGTTCTGTAGTAGGGTATCTCAGCCTGTCTGGGTTTTGTGACCTTGTTTTGCCTGCTCTCCACTAAAATTAAATCTTCCAATTTAGTCTGTTTGGGGAATTGTACGCTGAGAGTTGGGCGCTTAAGATTTTGTATAGTAAGTTGTGGCTTAACAGCAAGGATGGAAAGGTGTGTGGGAAGAGGGTGTGGTCGGTGAAGTGTGGCTGACTTGTGGATGCAGGAGAAGCTTCTGAAGATGACCTCTGAGCACCGTTTGGAGATGGCTTCTAAGCGGGGAAGGCCCACCCAACTAGAGCAAGGTCGTGATGGTGGTGGGGTTATATGGCAGATTCTGTGACGCTAAATTTAAGGGCAATTTGTGCTTCCTTTTTGTGATACCTTTGAACCAAAATCAAGGATGTGGACGTCTATTTATCAATGTCTCATAACTATTTAGATTGCAATAGACTAATCGTGTGGTTCTAAAACCTTCTAGTAGCGTAAGGAAGCAGCCTGCTCAATGAGCTCAATGAGCTCAATGTGTGGTCTTTTGCGTCCGACCTGCTTTTGTAACATCAGATATTCGCTTTCTTTCTTATTCCTCTCCTTTTTGGAATGGTGTTTGATTTTCCAAACCTGTGTCACCGATGTATCTGAGATGTGTCGTTTGTGTAAATTTCCTGTGCTGCAGACAATATGGAAATTGGTAATGGTTACGGCGTGCCAGGAGGGGGCGCTTATTACAATGGTTTGCGTCCACCAATGTTCACATTGACTGCAGATCCTAATATGTATAAGCCAGATTTTAATGGGTCCTCTGCAAGACCTACTTTCGATGGAAGACATCCTGGACAGTTTGAGGGCTCGTTAGGCATTTCCGAAGGGGGTGAGCGCTTTAATGTAGTAGCTGCCAGAAATAATGCTCCCGGGGCTGTCGATGAGCAAGCTGGGACACTGAGAAGGGATATTGATCACCGGGACATGAAAGACGTAGATAGAATAGGAGATAAAGGAGACTTACCGGATTTTCTCAAAGAGAGGTTGAAAGCACGTGGCATTCTCAAGGATGGAGCTGACAATGTGGTGAGTCGCCCTTTGCTTCCAAATTACTTTGAGGAAATTCTGTTCGTTACCAGGCTGTTTCTCGCACCAATATTTGGTGAATATTCACTGTGTTCAACCTTTACTTGTTCAGCGATGTCGGTCTATCCTTATTTGGGGGCACAAGCTTGTTTTTTGTGGGGTGGGTGGGTGGGTAGTATCATTTTTAAGAGCCTAGCTTGGCTTAAGATTCAGTGGTTCTGGTGGATTCTTCCATTGATGCGTCTGGTGTATTTTTCATTGTTTCACAATGAGCTGTTGGAACCCCTTCTTGTGCAGAATATCTCTGATAATGAAGCAGCGGATGCTCTGCCTCCAGGCTGGGTATGCTATCGCTACATTTAAACAATGACTAATCATCTGGAATCGACTGTTTCCAGAGTTGCTTTGCGAATGTAGTTAATTGTTTAGCGAAGTATCTCTGGCAGTCTTGTATTAGTGTTTACCGTTGACTTCGTTGTTACTGTACTGTGGTGGATTGAAGTTTGTTTTTTCAATTAGGATTGCTTTTCTTGTGGTATTTCAGATTTCATCACTTGATTTCAGCGAGTCGGGTGGTTTGCTGACAAAATTATGTTCTTCCAGGTGGAAGGGAAAGATCCGGAGAGTGGCGTTACGTACTACTTCAACCAGTCCACAGGGAAGAGCCAGTGGGAACTTCCGGCTTCCAAAGCTCTGCTTCCTCCACCACCACCTCCACCTTCTTTATCACAATTGCCTTCAGATTGGCAAGAGGCCACTGATTCCACTTCAGGTATTCTCTAGAGTCTGTTCTGCGAGTGTTTGTGTGTATTCTTACTCCACATCGTATGTTTGATTCAGGTGCTAAAAGTTGAATCTCTTCTTATCTAGTAGGCTTCTGTATGTACGTTATTTCTTTTTGTCATTCGATTCTTTGACTTCATCTTTCTGATCCATTCAACATACTGAAATATTACAAAGTGGTATATTCAATGCCATTAGACTTGTGTACTTTGTACTTTGTGGGGCCTCTATCCATTGCTTGTGGATTTAGTGCAGTTGATTTTATCTTGTTTCATTTCTGCTTAGGAAGAGATTCTCTTTGCATTTATTGCCAGTTAAAATAAAATTTTAAAGTCCTTGATCTTTGGATGGGTAATAAAGGAAGTAGAATTCATCTATGAGAAACTAATTGACAATTTCTCCTCCACAGTAGTTAGGACCTGCTACATTTCGTAATAACCATGTTCATCTCGGTTGCTGAGCTCATCTCAACTACAGAATAGTGTGCAGAATACGTAACTAAACCTCGGTAGGGAGTTGATTATTTATTTTTTATGACAGGTCAAAAGTACTATTACAACACGAAGACAAATGAAACTAGTTGGGAAAGGCCCAGGGGAACTGGTCGAACTGCTCCAGAGGATAGTTCTGAAAATCATTCTTCAACTGGCAATGGCGATGTATCCTCAGCTGCAATCAATGGCTCAAAATTTAAAAAGTGTCTAGGTTGTCAAGGATGGGGTCGAGGACTCGTGCAGGCCTGGGGCTACTGTAATCATTGTACCAGGTGTGGATCTTTCCCGATACATACTGCTGTTTCTTTCAGCTGTTGACAGGCCTCGGTTGGTTCTTCACATCCTATTGCAATCCTAGAGTGCTGGTCCTGTCTTGTGGAGAGATAGATTATTGAACACCCAAACTGGTGGTTGTATGCTCCGGTCTTTACATTCTACAGGCTGAGAATGTTTAATGTCCGTTCAGCAGCAAAAATCAGATCCTTGTTACACTGATTTAACCTAATTGCGAGGGCCCAAAATTAGTATCACTTCACAATATTTTTTTATTGTACTGCACTAACTGAAACATATTGCAATTAGTGTGAATTTGGTAAATTAGTGCCCCACGCACTAATAGAGAAAAATTAGTGCATTTTATTTGAAGGCAATGTCCATATTTGTGCATGTATGATTCAATTGCAAAAGAATGAGTGTAAGACTTCGTTTCCGTGTTCAAACAGAGTTTTCAACATCCCAATCCCCCCACAACACGTTTCACCTGGTGCCAAACGCTCAGCAGCAGCAGCAGCTGCTGCAAGTGCGATCGAGGGAGTTGAGGATGCGGAAGAGCTGGAACCGGAATTCAAGCACAAGTGGCAGGCAGATATTGCAGCAGCTGTGGGAGTTGATATTGTGAAGAAGGACCCAAAGCAGAAGTACTTCCAATCTGCTCTTGCTGTGATGGGGATTAGATAATTGCGACATACTTGCTGGGTTCATCTAGACAATCTTAAATATCTGTAGAGTGAACGTTTCTACTTGATACTGGCCTTGTGAGGCTAGGCACTTTTTAACTAATGTTTGGAGTAGCCCTTGCATTTTTTGTGGATCTAAAGAATGCTACTTTGAATGCAGGCTGGGTTTGAAGCCACCTATAGTAAAGTTGAACAAAAGGGATCCAAGAAAGAGAGGTCCTGCAGATAGTGATGTTGTTGACCCCATGGACCCAAGCTCTTACTCGGATGCACCTCGTGGTGGCTGGTAAGTCTTATAATTGAAAGCCATATGCTAGTTGTTATTTATTTTGCATTTTATTTTGTAGCATGTCATTTTCATTTAAAATTCCATTTTTTTAACCACAGTGAAACTAAGTCAAGTTAGAGATACGCAATTAGTTTTTTGATTGATGTTTGCACCTGCCCGTTAAGTTTGAAATCCTCACTTCAACGGTAGAGAAGTTTAAAGGTGAATGTGAATTTCTCATAGTAATTGAGTCTTCTCTGGGATTTTTTTTTTTTAATGAGCAGTGAGTCCTCATTAACGTAATCTGTGTTTGGTTTTGTAATGTAAAGGGGAATTGGTCTGAAGGGACAGCAAGCTAAAGCAGCTGATACTACCGCCACAGTAAGTCTTTTAGTTCTCTCTATTGTGAAGTACCAACCAGTTGATTTTAGATAATTTCTATGAAGAATGAGCGAATCTATTCCATTCTTCATGTTCGGCAGACTCTCCTTTGCCTGTGATTGGGTTGCAGCTGTTTTGGAAATGCCTTCCGCTCATGGTTTTTTATTTCATATGTTTCCAGGGATCTCTATTTCAACAACGACCGTATCCATCTCCTGGCTCTGTTTTGCGACGTAATGCGGAATTAGCTGGACACCAAGGCAAGTCAACTGGCCCTAATTATGCTCCTATACAAAAAAGAGGAGATGGGAGCGATGGCTTGGGAGATGCTGATTAGATGTGGATAGTAGACTACTTAGGCCTTTTAGTAGGGGCACTTTTGTTGCACTCTTATCCATGGGATCCGCATCTTTTCCCTGTGTATGCTACTCCTTTTTAAAAGTGTTTCAGGTCGTGACCGATAAGAATTTAGGAACCGGAAGATTATATGTGCAATATGACGCTCGATTTAGATTCAGTTTTAGTTATCAGTCCATATATTTAAGTGAAAACTTAGGGTACGAGTTCCATCTTAGTGCAGCTTTGGATCAGGAGTTTTATTAATCTTCCTCCTGTCAAATGGATTTGGTGCTTTTAAATCTGATTGATTTAGCACTGTGCGGTATATTCCGTTAACTTTTTCGTGGATTATACCTCCATCTGCATGTCCAATCCTGTATGTCCTTTTTTCTAGGGTTACAAGATACTGCAATGTAGGAACGGCATGATTCTGTTTGTTTCTGGTGGCCTGGGTGACGTTGCAGAGAGCTTGAAGGCATAGCTGTACTGGATAAAGCAAGGTCTTCAGAAAATTCCAAATTAGTAGTGACTCTAGATGCTGAATAGGGCATACCAACAACTACTTCAGTAGCATGAAGAATCAAATGGGGGGCGTTATAAGTCAAGCCACTCCGTACATCTCAGGGTGGCAGGCTCGGGTCCAATGTAGCCTGGTTGCTTGTGGAGGGCAGAAATTGAATCGGCATCAGGGGTGTTCTCATCCACTTTGTTTGTCTCTCTCTGCCTCCTTTGACAACTCAACCCAATGCTTGAGGCTTTGGTAGTGTTATTTAACGTGGAGCAACTGCACCCTAAAGCGCCACATTTTTCTGGTCCTGCAATCTGAGTTCAAGTACCAAATGAACCCTGATAAGATTATTAGTGTTGAGCAGGGCCTTCCTTTTTTGGCTTTCTGATGTCAGATTGCACCATAAGGAAATAATTTGACTAATAAATAGCAACCAACCGTGAAGTTTTTTTTGCCAAGATTGGACGAAATCATGAGATTGTGGATGAAGATAGAATTATAGACATATGATATGTGCTAATATGATATTTTCAATATCCAATATATGGATGAATGTGGAAATTTGGAGCACCACTATGACATTTTATATCGCCACTTTGGCACTTCATAAAAATGAAAAAAAGAAACATGGTGTTGAGAAATCCAACTTGAGTTGTATTGTTATTTTTTGACACTTCATTTCTATTATATGAATTTTCAAACTTGAAAGTATTGGTAACCTATAAATGACTCTAGTAGAGTGACACTAGTAGAATTTAGAACAAGATAGGAGACTAATGATATTGTTAAAGCTTTGAGATGGAATTGAATCACACTAATCCCAACAATGAATTGTTCTAGCAAGGGAAGTGAACCTTGTAGAGCCTTCTTTTTTTAATTATGAAAATTGAGATAAAAAACAAATCTCATATGTTCTTTTCCATAATGATATTCCTGTAAAGTTAATGTATTTTATTATCTTGGAAAAAATTTCAAAAAATCACACCAAAAATTGAGATCATAGGAGCTTGACCAACCCTTCAAGTGTCCCTAAGGAGACACTTGGAATTACAGGGGGTAAAGGTTCAAATTAACATCTTTGAAGTGCAAAATGCTTGAGCTCCTATTACTTGCCTCAAAGATCTCTTCAATGGACCATAGTTGATTCTAGAGGGGGGCAAAACATTTTTTGGTCCCATGATGCATTTCAGAGATATGACCATAGCGTTGGAATTGGCATGAATGCTTAGAGCTCTACCATAAAATTTGTGGTATTTGAAGGTTCCCTTGTTAGATTCATATTATAATGCATCTTTGTGCCCATATATGCTCAAGTGTATATGCATAGATGAGTTAGTTTTGGGAGCGTATTTCTTTATGAAGAATTTTTTTTGGTTCTTACAAGACCACGTGTGTCATCCTTTAGCGTCATGATGGTGAGCAACTTGTTCATGGATTGTATGGAATGTCAAGTTGGATTTCCTAACACTTAACTCATCCATATGCAATTTGCAATTGCAAGATTCAGTTGAAATTCAAGGGGTTGGTTTAGGGTGCCCAACAAAAGAATGCAATAACAACCTAGTCATATTCACCAAAATCCTACACTTAATAACTACGTACAATCTGTTCCCCAAAGGTTGAAATCAAGAATTGCTACAACTTCTAGTACAAAAATCAAAACCTCAAATCACCTATCTAGCCTAATTTTGACAAAACCAATAAGTCAACCAATTTATTGGGCAACAAGCATTCAATTCACCACTCGCGAAAAAACTCTATATAGGATGTTAAATATGTACAACTTCTATTTTGCAATTTCCAAGTATTATTATCAAATTTGACACAACATAATTCACAATCCCTCAACCACCCAACCCTAATTAATAGAAATTCAAAATGAAATTTTGAACTTAACTTCTTCTAGAGAGCTCCCTAATATAATATATTCTTCTTCATGTTTCATCACACCAATGAAGCCTTCACAACAAAAGCTCAACAAAATCTCAATCAAACCTCAAAATTGAAAGCTACAAAAGCCACTACGCAACCCTAAAAACTTAGAGACGCAAAAAGAGGGAAGAATTTATACACACCTTAGTTGGTGATAGCTTCCTTGCCAAAACTAAATTAGCACCACTCCACCTTCAAATTATAGAACAACAAGGTTTAATTGTAAGTCTAGTGCACATGGTCGAGCCAAGAATGATATGAGCACTACAACACCATTGCAACAACTAGTTGGTTTTTATGTAACCAAGGTCCAACATGAAGAGATATGGAGAAAGCAACATGAAGAGACATACAAAAAGCAACGTGAAGAGACATGCAAAGAGCAAGAGCTCAATTTACACTTCAACAACTCATACATAGATTATGCTAATTGACAAAGTCAAGGGTTTAAAAGTGGTGCCAACTCTAGCACAGAAACATATAGATTTCAAGACAATGCTCTCATTGAGAGACACTATATATTGTATATAAGCATCTAGATACATGTTCATAGTTATTTGGCCACATGTATTAAGCATGATGGTCTTGTAGACAAAAAAAAAACACTCCTTAGGCCACAGGATGTCTAACATCCTACGTTTGTCCACATAGATGCAAAAGTCAATGGATCTATGAATACATACTGCATTATGGAAGAATTGTGCATCAAATTGTGATTTGAAAGTAGTACAAGTAGATTAATGATGCAACATAAAGAAACTTGATCAATAAATGATGGAGTGACATGACGGCATGTCTTAGACATCATTTACTAGTGCACAAAGGATTGAAGGACAATATCTTTAGAGCTATGCGCGAATTCCCTAGGTGTAAAAGAATTCGAAGCATTTGAAAGTGTACAAGTAAACATCCATGCACTGTGGGGAGATCCAACACATCCACCACTAGTAGATATGACAAACTTGGTGCAAGTTAGTCTTGTGTAGAACATGGCACATAAAGGTGGAGTAGGGCTAGGATGGACCTTGAAAATTGCCTCGGTTGGCCGCTCTGCACCTCCAGCATGGTAAAGCTGCCCTATGAGAGAGTAAACCAAATGCAAAATGAATTCCTTGTGTGTTAGTGGTTTCACCCCCAAGATCTTGGAAGTCCCCTTGTGAATAGTGAAGGCATTAGCAATACAAGAATCTTGGCAAAAAAAAATACACTTGATGCCACCATTTCTTTGTCGCAATCTAAGTGTTGTAGTAAGCCCGGGTATGCAACTTCCATATTATATGGCCCTGATTATAATCACTTATAATGCATTTTAATCCAATCTTAAGGTATGTAATTTGTTTTAATTTAGAATGATCTTGTAGCCCTTTTAACAAGGAATCCAAAAATGTACTTGTATACATGAAACGAATATTTTTGAAGACAAGAATAGCATTAAAAACCTAATTATATGAATTTTTTTAATACATGTATCATAGGCCGAGCTAGGCAACTTTTGGGGCTTTCTAATAAAAATTTAATTTTAACTAGACCCAACTTCTTTGTATATATTTTTAGAAACTATGCATAGGTGTTTCAATTCTTCATATATATTGTGAGTTTATTTTTTAAATGTATGCAATTCACTATTTTCTACATTTAATTTTCTTTTAATTTGGTCTTCACCTAGCTTTTTGGTCTTTTTAATTTGATATAATTTTAACAAAAGCCGTCCTCTAAGTTGTTTTAATGCCGATGATCCCTGTATATAATACAAGAGTTACGTACTCGGGGTAGTAAGATCCAACATCAACTTTGTCAATCTTCTACAAATAAAGAATCTAGCTTGGTGAAGTGGGTATTTCGATGGTCTTGAGCCCTAAGACTTGATTGACAATAACTCCACTTGGCACTAGCTAGGGTGATTGCAAGAAAGACCGGTCCTATTTTGTATCACATTCAAAGTGACAAAGTTGTTTTCCGCTAGAACTTTTGGAGGTAGAGTCTAGTAAGCTTGAATTTTTTTTTAGGAGATGTCTAACTTGATTGTAACCATATCCCTTATTTTTTAGAAATTTTTAAACATAATTTTTTATTTAAAAGTTAATTTTGCTAATTTGTCACACTTTGGAATTTAGGATTTTTTTGTTTTGGGGAGTATCCAAAATTAATGATCTAGAGCTGAAATTTTTGTGGTCTATTTCCATAGTTGGAGTACATGTGCCTACCAAAGGGACTCTAAAAATACATTATTTTATGGCCTCCATATTCATGCAAATAGGGCTCCCTTGCACGCATGCTTCTAAATATTGAAGATAGTTTCGACTTCATCTTTTTGGTGAAATTTGATCACCATCAAGTCCTCACAAATTTCTAATTTTTATTTTATTTTTGTTCATGATTTTCTATTTATTATTAATTTATATCTCATTGTATCTATTTTCTATGACAAAGTGTCCTTTTTTTGAAATTGTACTATTTTAGTACTTACTAGTCATACTTCTCAAAATGGTAATTCTAGCTGTCGAGTTTTAGATCAATAGCTAAGATTTTTAATTTTCATAGTACTTGTATTACTCCTAGTATCGAGCATAGAAATTGTTGTTTTGGCAAAAAGCTACAAAAACTGAACGGTCTTTCTTGCAACCACCCACCATGTGATCAACAACAATTGCTAGAAAGTAGACCCCTTTGGTATCCTATCAATGGATTGTCGCCATTTGACAATTCCTATGCACTTGGATGTAGAGTGTTCCTCGTGGTTGTGCAAGGGGGATGTCTAAACTCATTGGAAATCTCTTTCTCTGCTTATGTATGGTTCCAACTGCATAGAACCTACGAGCTAGCAAATCATCAAAGAAATAAGTCGAGGTGAAGTAGTTATCAAATGTCATGATGTACTATTGCCCTTTGAGTCCATTTGTCAAGAAGCTAATCACCTTCCCTACCATGTTAGTATGTGTTCTATCAGTCCTACGGTTGCATGTTGTAGATCTCTAATCTATACACATAGTTGGTAACCAAACATGCCATTAGCTAAATTTTGATGCCATAGATAATTGGCTTGGTAGGGAGATACTAGAAAGAGCAAAAGCATCCAACACTAGAAGAAATTTGTGCTTGCCTCAACAAAATCTACATGACGTGTTTGTTGAGGCAAACCCAAAATCTGTGTTTTTCTATGTTTTTCAATGTCAATTTTGTGTTTGTCTCAATAAACAAGTCATATAAATTTTGTTGAAGCAAATGCAGATTTCTTCTAGTGCAATGTAGGCCACCATGCATTTGACAACTATGATGTATGGGGACAGATTCCAAAACAATTAGAACCTCACTTCCACATGCTTCAAAATCCATCTACACTTGCTAATTGGGTCATAGTTAGGGCTATGTTAGTCAATTAGAAAGTCAGATCTTGATGTCATGTCCAACCACCATAAGACATACTCAAACCGCCATTGAGACATATTGCTTGCCATATACACATCCTTGCAAAATAGAGCACCATGCCTCCATTGCCAATAATTTTGTATAGATGGGTGATTTGTAACACCCATAAGGCAACATATCCCTTTGAACTCTCGAAATTCTTTGAGTGTAATTGACTTTGATGCCAATTCACCACCCTTCCACTTTCTTGTTGCTAGATCAATGTAGTTACCGTAATTGTTGCTCTCATGCACTAGCTTCCATTGCAGCATCTTGTCCCCAAAGAGGAAGAATAGTCAACCCCGGGTACATAACTCTTGTATTATATACATGAGTCATCGTCATTAAAACAACTTAGAGGACGGCTTTTGTTAAAATTATATCAAATTAAAAAGACCAAAAAGCTAGGTGAAGACCAAATTAAAAGAAAATTAAATGTAGAAAATAGTGAATTGCATACATTTAAAAAATAAACTCACAATATATATGAAGAATTGAAACACCTATGCATAGTTTCTAAAAATATATACAAAGAAGTTGGGTCTAGTTAAAATTAAATTTTTATTAGAAAGCCCCAAAAGTTGCCTAGCTCGGCCTATGATACATGTATTAAAAAAACTCATATAATTAGGTTTTTAATGCTATTCTTGTCTTCAAAAATATTCGTTTCATGTACACAAGTACATTTTTGGATTCCTTGTTAAAAGGGCTACAAGATCATTCTAAATTAAAACAAATTACATACCTTAAGATTGGATTAAAATGCATTATAAGTGATTATAATTAGGGCCATATAATATGGAAGTTGCATACCCGGGTAGTCAACATGCTCTAGCTAGGAAATTGGATTTTTTTTATATAAAAAAACTTGTCTCAAGGTGTTCATTTTTGAGGTGGAAGTAGCCAATTTTGATGTCACCTAAAATTCGTTGTAAGGGATGGGCCAAAAATGTCCGAGAATCTAAAAAAACATGCATGATTTCACCTTGGTTTTTTCTAACATCACTAAAAATATGGTTTTCCGAGCTCCCCACAATGCGGCACGTGGACGCCATGTAAGCGCTACATAGGCAAGAAGAGCCAAATGGGATTTTTTTTCATCCAGTGCATCTAAGACGTAGCACTGGAAATGGCCTTTGACACAATGGTGGGAAAAGTGATGTGGTAACTTATGATGATGATGTGGTATGCCTAGTCAATACACTTTTATGTCATTTGAAAATTTTAATGTTGCTTTTGAGACATCAAATTAGATGCCTAGACATTTCTTGAGACATTAATTGGTGTATACTAGTGATTCCAAAACGGGTTCAAGAAAATTAGCCAAATGTTCATTCTTAGAAAAAAATTTGAATTTAGCATTGATGGCATGAAGAAATTTAGTAGCAACCAAGAAAAATTTAATTAGTTTTGTGATTGCTAGTGCATATCATTCCCATAAGGCAAGATCAATAAAAAATAATTATTTGAAAGAAATGAAAAATCAACTAAAATCAACAAAATTTTTTAACTCAAACAAGAATTGAAGAAAACTTACCGTCTACCATCAAGAGAATTTGTGATGGCAAAATGAAGCAATTTCTTCATTAAGAGTTAGTAAGAATGAGTAGTACAAAGGTTATATTTATATTCATAGTCCATCCATGGTGAGACAAAAGATATGGGATAATTACAATATGGAAATTTGACCATTGTACCTTTCGATGTTGTTTTAGACATCTAGACATTGTTTCAAATAATCAGACATTGTTTTAGACATTTTATATCAAACACATTTCTTGCTTAACATATCCCATATTGATTGGTGCACTTCCTACCACCCTACTTGTATAAAGACCATCTCTTCTCATCCATAGTGCACATCTATCCACTTCCCTTTTTTGACAAAGCATGCCATGTGGCTACCCTTCATCTAAAATTTTTTACAAATGGTCAACATTTTACTACAGACCATAGAAATTTTTACTAACTTAACCATAGTCAAATTGTGTGTACTTGATGATGTGGTAGCCTAATTTTTTTTTGACGTTCCAAAAAACATCAATATGTCTTTAGTCATGTCAAATAAGACATCAACGTCAATAATAACATCAATTTAGTTTTACAATAATGTACCAATGTTCTCTACAACATCCACAAAAATCTACCTTGTCAAGTCAATGGCCTTTTGACATTTTCATGTTTTTTTAGACATCGTGTGTTAGTGGTAAAAGACAACCTAAAACGTGGATTTCTTAGTGTAGTAAAGTATTGTCTAGGAGATGATTGCTAGGTCTTAGAGGCTTTCCCCTGAACACTTATCACATTAGTAAGGACCATGCTCAGGCGTGCCAATTAGAGTCGGCATACTTTTGATCAAGTATTAGAAGAAATTTGGACCCTCAAAGAGACATCTAAAATGGTCTTGATTGGGGACTTTAATTGGATTTTATGTGTACTTGTCAATGAAGGAATGATATTTTCTCGAATATTTTTCTCCTATTTCCACACATTTTTGACATCATGATGTTTACAAAATTTCTTGCATTTTATTGGACAACGGGACATTAGATACTTCTTATCAATCAAATCCTAAGTACATTGAGGGAATATTTTATATGGAAAAGGACAAATGTGGTGCAACTAAGTACTAATGGTTCGTGATGTTTCCACAATGAAATGCTTCTTATTGGACAACTAGACATTAGGAACTTCTTTTCAATTGAGTCTAGTACTATGAATGAATTCTTTATTTTTTAAAAGATCATGAGTACTTGATGCTCATGATGTTTGCACTTTGAAATGCCTCTTATTGGATAATAAGACATTTGATACTTTTTTCATTCAAGTCCTCGGTACTATAAGTGAATTATTTATTTTGACAAGTTCATGAATACTAGATGAAATTCATGCAAGGTAGTAGCACAATTATGTACATATTTATGTACTTAGGCTATCATCTCTAGCCTTCAATAAATAACTTTGCATGTCAATTCTTGAGGGGCTCTTTGAGGGTTGAAAATTTTTCTAATGTTCAACTTTCTTTGATTGTGGACCAAAGGGATAAATGTAGAGTTTTCCAAGCAAAGATAATGAATCATCCTTGTCATCATCCACAATTTAACTTGTGTTGCATGATAAGCCATGGCAACTTTCACTCTTCCAAATCACTTAGGATTGGATCCCAATCATGTTCCGAATCAATGTCTAATATATAGCTTCTAGCTTGAAGGTGTTGTGTATTCCCCTCCAACTTACTTGCAATCCTCTACATCATTGATAGGTCCAGGAACCACTACTTCACAAAGAGGCGCCTTGTATGGCACCACCACCTCGCAAGCAGATTGCGGTGATTGCAAGAACACTTTATGTTTTTGAATCAAAAATATAGTTTCTCCCCATAGGATTGACAATACTATGCAGAACTACCAATATTGTATGCTAGTAGCACTCCACAAATCTAAATCATTGATTCAAGGTGCCTGTAGATGTGTATCATTGATTCAATACTATGTGGTACTACGCAATACTATAGACTATTGTGGTGTATTACATAAGCCATCGGGAGACTCAATAGAAAAATACGGGTTTGCTGACCTTTTCATTTTTTAGTAATTAAAAAATAAATAAATAAAAATTCCATAAAAAATTCATTTTGCTTAAGAAGATTGTGCTCACATTGCACCAAAAAAATCATATAGGAAATTTTTTCCTTCTTTGTAGCCTTTGCACAAAGGAAGGTCACTTTGACCCCATGCGTGCAACCGACATGTTTCTACTTTCATAAAAATTCATTGTCAATCCTTGTAATGTTAGTAGAATAGTAGACCTCCAACATGTTCAATTCATGGCTTCGAATTTGCATTTTTGGGTCAAAAGTAGGACTAAAAACCTCAAAAATGGCCAAAATAGACATCTAATCAAGGGTAGTTTTAAAATTGTAAATAATTTTGAAAATTTTGAAAAAAAAACACTCAATGTTTGCAACTACCTCATGTACCTTTATTCCAAATTTCATGCCAAACAAACAAACAAGGCAAAAGTTATGAGCAAAAAACCACCCATCCAAAGACAAGAAGATAAAAAATAGGACAAGTGTTTCTTGCAATCACCCATTGAAGCATCACATAAGTGAAAAAATGGGGTGGCCATTAGGCCCTTGAGACTCTAAAATGAGGATGCTAAAAGGCTACTTATGCCCTAAATTAGAGTGTTAAGTGAAGCTAAGCAAGTCATCATGCTCCTCCCTAGTACCATCTTGACGGGCCAAAGATTGCATGATCATTGTACTTCCTCCATCGCCAAAGCTTACCTAGCTTCTTTGAATGAATCATGGCATTCTTGAACATGGCAACAAAGCTCAGATAGAGGTCCGAATCGGAGGGAACTACTCGGGTGGGGGGGTAAGTAATACCAACTACTTTTACCTGCCGGTCTTCAATAGATTTGGATTTAGCCAATTCAGTTAAGGTATTGGTTGGTTGGCAAGGTTAGGATTCACCTTGGCTTTGGAGCTCCATCTGAAATAGTTTTCCAATCCCCTACACTATCCAATGAAGTTGATGCCTCCATGCCTAATGAAACAAGTGCAAGGAGTGGTTGACAAATTTGCAGCCACCATTGCCAGCCTACATTTGTATGCTCCTGCTCAAATGAAGAACCTTCACTAGAAGAAAACCACAAGGATTTTAATACAATTAACTTGATGTTTTGTTTTTTGTAACAAAGAAACATCAAGTTCTACACAGATTTTGCATTGAACTTGACGTTTTTGCATTATAGAAAACAGAAACATCAAGTTGATTGTTTGATTGTGTTGAAATCCTCATCGTTTTTTTCTAATGCTTGGACTAGCTTACTTGGATAACTTTAAACTCAAATTTTTCCTTGTAGAACAAAATGGATTTGCTTGCATGAATCAAGTATGTATTAATCCACCACTATGGATTGCTAGGTCAATGCACTTTTGTACCCAAAATATGGTTGTCATATGCTAAAGATTTGAACATTTGAGGATTTAGAGATCTATTTGAAATGATTTCCATCCATTTAAACAAATTTTCATACAATTTAGATGAAGTTCAATAGAATATTCTGAAAAATATAATTATTAGTAAGAAAATTTAGGGAATACCATGGGCTATGAGAATATGGTTTATTGTAAAGACTAATACTAAGAATGCATGGAAATTGCTGATATGGCTGACTAGATGCAAAAAAGACTAGTATTTTAGATCCAAAGCGTGCGGCCCATTATATTGACCCTAAGTGGGCCCAACAACATTTATTTTGGGGAACTTTTATTTTATTCCAACTTCTTTATTTTAGGCAAAAAATTGAGACAAGTCAATTGCAAGAAGAAATAAAAACAAATTTGTTGTTTAGGGGGAGGTGGGCCAGGAGCTATGAAAGAATCATAATCGCACAATCATTTTAACTTCACCAAATAAAGGCCATTGACCAAGGCTTTATACTATTTTTTTGACACAAATTAGTGAAAGAGAATTTTCTTACACGAATATAGGATACAATTTTTTAGGTTGAATTTGTGTTACTATTTTTAGTTGGTGCTTTTAATAGAGTGTCCATTTATGTTGCAAATATTCCAACTCAAAAACAATTTGGCCTTAGAAGAGCATGCCTTCTTTGTAGCCAACTAAGCAATTTGTCACCACAATGTTGACCTAGATCTCATGTTTTAGTCCAAATATGATGCAAAAGTAAGTAAAGACATAAACTGTGTTAAATTTGCATTTGACCAAATGAATGCCATTGCTAAGACTATCACAGATCCTCTTCAGACCAACAAAAACCTGGAACAACAAGTAGAAGGGAGCAAGACTCATCTAGAGATAGCAAAGGCAAAGTTGCTCCAAAATATAAAGTCAATGGAAATAGCTTGAAAATGTAAATTGTTGGATGCCATTTCAGAAGTTGGCATGTTTCCACAGCATGCCCTTATGAGATTGTTAAAATGTGGTGCAATGGATGTTATAAATCTATATTATTCCAAAGCTTATATTCTAAATGCCTTTGTCTTGCTCTCATGTGGTTGTTGCTATCACCCCCCTTGTATGTGGGCATTGATTCTAAGTAGATAGATCCATTTTTTGGCATGTGGGGCATAACCCCCATGGAACTTGGATGGCTTATTGGAGATTTTCCTTAGACATACAAATGACCACAAAGCTAGGGGGCCATAGAACAAGAAACTTGAAGAATGAAGACTAGTTGGAGGCTACCCCTAATATAGTGGGATCATCAATAGGTTCAATTGAGCCAAAACCCTTGATTGCTAACCTTGCAACTATGGTTCCATATTCCGTGCATGAAATTGACAGTTTAAGACCATCTTTGTAAGTGACAACTTTGGTGACTATATATTGTACATAAAGGCTTTTATAGAGAAGTAGCATAGGGTGGATGTATTGTTTATATAGCTTATTAATTTTTGTTGTAGCCATTAGAGTAGAAGGCATACTAGAGCCACTTATAATGAACTCTCTTTGTAGTGACCTCATGTTCCTTGTCCAAAGTATGCTAGACAATCTATATTATCTTGGCAAAGATGTACATGCTTAATACTTAAACTACAAAACGTTGTAAATTTTGAGTGCCTCCATACAAGCAAAGTAATATCCAAAATAGATGAATGTGTCCAGTTGAGTAGTGGAGATGAAAAAATAGCAAATGTTGATAATCTAGAGTGTCCAATATTAACCCCTAAAGAACTAGCATGCATTTTTTGGCTACATAGCAATTTCGGGCAAGTACATATGACTGTAGATTTTCATATTTTTTACCCAAATTTTAATATAATGTGGGGACGAGGAATATCTTTCATATGCACTAAATTTCATGACGTTTGGAAATATGAGTCAAAAGTTATGGCCTGATATGTTACTTTATTTCATAAATGGGCAGTCTGGGCAGATTAGAAAAAATTGCTTTTTTCAGAATCAGAAATTTGAAAGTGGTTTTGTAGAGTTATACATATTTGGAAAGCTTTGAATCATTCCATTTTGATCAATGAGACAAAAGTTATGAGGATTTTTTGTTTGCGGGTAGTTATGAATTCTCATTAGGAAAATTCTGAGTTGTAAACAAGGCTGCGAGTATTAGATTTTCAGCACCCCCACGGTGCAAGTACAGAAAAAATAAATTTTTTTCTTCTTAAAATATATATTTTTTGGAAAAAAAATATTAAAAAAATAGTCATTCTGACGTGGAGCTGATGAGTGCCACATCAGATTCCAAAATTTAAAAAATAAGTAAAGATTTCTTTTTTGTAATTGCACCATGGGGTTGCAAAATTCACGGCCTTGTTTAAAGCTCAGAATTTTCCTAATGGTACTATGAAATAAACTTTAAAGACCTTTATCTTACTCAATTTTCAATATTTTTGGAAAAAAATTAATATTATAGGTTGTAGATTATTTCTTACAATATTTCAGCCATTGGAATTGGCATTTTTCAATTCCATAATTCAATTCTTAACAATTTCGTATTTGAATCATTCTCTACTACTATCTACTTAATATTTTTTTCCTATATGTTGTACTATTCCAAATGATCTGAATTTTTTCAACCATGTGGCCAACTTGTCTTGAAAGAAGAATGCAAGGAAGAACCACCATTTTAAACATTTTTTCATAGAAAAGTGAGCTTGTGAAGTGTAGTTGCCCTATTTTTTAGAGGGCTCAAAAAATGATTTCAGTAAATTTGAATGCTTATATCTTGCAATCCATAAGGTGGAAATTTCTGAAATTTTTACCACATGCTCTCAAGTTGGCATGCTACAAGATCCTATGGTTACATGTATTAAAAAAAAAATTCGAAAATTTGGTACTTGTACTAAAAATGGCTTTTGGGGGGCATTTTTGGTGAAAACATAGTCATGGAAATGTAGGGGTTAAAAAGGGAGATGGCCTATGTCGTAACATCAAATTTCCATGTACTAGGGCTCTCAAAATTATCCATTCACTTGAGCTGACATGACCATTAGTTTTGGTCATTGCCACATACAAAAAAACTCCAATGTACAACCATTGAGTGTGTAGTACAACCAAGTCACCTTGACCTCAACTTATCCCTCCTATCTATGGTAATAGATAGTATGCTCTTAAAGTGACCGTTTAAGGGCTGGTCGGCCTTTTTGATGGTTCTTAGATGCATGGAATTATTTTTCCTTATTTTTAACTTGAAGAAAAATTGATGTGGAATCTAACCCAAGTGGTTTCATATTTTTCGGAGCATTTTTGAATTACTTATGAATTTTCAAAGAATTTTGTGGTAGGCACCTATTTGTGATCATAGGCCTTGCAAAAACCACAAACACGCAGTCTAAAAAAAGATATGGCTTGACCAAAAACAAGCACTGCAACATTCAAAAAGTAATTCACAAGGTTCTTAAATGCAACCAGTACTAAACTTAAATGGACCCTAAATTCTTTTAACATTTGTAAGAAGGCAATTGGGCAATCCATTTTCATTTAGAAAAAGTAAGTGGACACGCCCTGGCTTTGAAATAGACCCTCTTTGACTCTTATTCCATGCATTGGCAAAGTATGAATCATCTCCTCACAAATCTTAATTATTCTTTAAAATTTGTGGCAGTCCATTTTAGAAATATCGATTGTCCATTTTAGAGGGGCCTATTGCACTGTTTGAAGAAGATGGTTGCAATAAGAGCAGACTACCTTAAGTCAAGGGAATTCCATTCCCAAAACTTCTCGATTGGGTGTCGGCCCCCGCTGGAATGGATCTCAGGAATCCATGGGGAATGGGGAGATGCATCAACCAAAGCTAATGACGAAGAAGTCACAAAAGTTCTAACCACTATGAGGAACCTAGCAACTGCTACCTTCCATGTCAAGCCCTATGGCATACAAAACGCTCCCCCCAACTTGCAACAACAACTCCAGGCATTCATGGAACGTGAGGACCTGCCGGAGAAGGAGCCCATGACCACTAGCGCCTCAACCAACCAGTCAACTACCCCCTGAAAGATCGGTATACACCCTGCCCTTTTCACTTCCATCCTGTATTGGTGTCTAGGCTTATAGGCGCTCACATGATTGGTTGTTTGCCCTGAGGATAGATGCTTATCTTCCAAAGGAATGACATAAAAGCTATATATGCCTCCAAACAAAAAAATGTAGCTGTCATAGTTAGAAAGATAGCTCAAAAAAAATCAACAAAAACCCTAAAAATTATAAAATCCTTAAAAACACTAAACAATCTCAAAGTTTGATTCCAATCTAAGCTTTGATTTGTTGGTTGATATTCTAAGTATTAACTAGTTGGTTGTCTGCCCAGAGGAAGATGGTTATCTTCTAAAGGAAAGACGTAAAAGCTATATATGCTTCCAAACAAAAAAATGTAGCTGTCATAGTTAGAAGGATGGCTTGGAAAAAATTAACAAAACTCCTAAAAAAAAAATACAAAATCCTTTAAAAACCATTAAAAATTTCAAAAGTTGACTCACCCTTTATAGAATTAGGATCCCATGGTGGATGCATCTATTTGGGACTTCAAGGCATATTTGGTGTGCTTGCATGTTTAGTGCACTACTGGTTATCCTTTTGAATCAATGTTTGGCGTTGGTTAACCTTCTAAAACAAGGTTCATTGGCACCGATTGTTGTTTTAAATGGGTGTAAAAGCTATATATGCCTTTGAACAAAAAAATGATGCCATCCCTGCAAGATGGCTCCGAAAAAAATTAACAAAACCCCTGAAAAATATACAACCCCTTAAAATACCAAAAAAATTTGAAAATCCCTAAAAATCTAAAAAGCACAAAAAATGTCAATATACCACTGCAACCTTTTGATTATTTAATGGTAGCTATTGCGCGAGATAGTTCAACATGAATATAGTCATGGAAATTGTAGCTCACATTAGGGATTCTTGGTTGCTATTATCTTAAAGCTAGAGGTAGCGTAAAACTGGTTGGCAAGGCTGCCAAGGAACCTTAGTGTCCACTTGTCACGATCACCTCTAAAGGCCATGACAATCGTTGGACTCACCTCTAATCAAGGAGTGTGGGACCTTAGACAAGGCATAATATAAGCCATAGTTGCTGACAAGACGGCTAGGGGTCACTAATCAATTTCCTAATCCCTTGGGGGTCCTAAAATGAATCACCTAGAGCCACTTGGTTGTTATTTCTTAGGTTTTTTCCCTTGGCAAAGGAAGGACTTACATCTAATGTAAAAAGAAAGGCTAAATCGCCAGCCAATACTCTGTTTAGACTTGTTTTGGCTCAATCTTCTTAGGATGGCCATCAAGGAGTGACATTAGGGAGTGATTCCTCTGTACCCTAGGCACTACTGGAGGTCAAAGATAGCAAAGGCCACGACAACCGCTAGATTGTCTTATAGTAGGCAATTGAGCCAAACAAACCTCTAATTGGGGAGGGTGGGACCCTAGACCGAGCATAATATATGCCAGAGTGTTGAAAAGGCGGCTAGGGGTAGCTTGTTTAAATCTTGGCCTTTTTGAAGGTCAATGCGTTCCAATTAAGAATTCATTGGATGTTATTCCCTTAAAGGTAGGGGTAGCATCAAATTGGCTGGCAAGGCCACCAAGGGGTCTTTAATTTGGATGTCTAGTTGCAGGCCTCTCAGATAGTCAGAGTTGGGTAGAGAACATTGAGGCTAAGTACTCCGTGATCATCTGTTGCTGTCAGAGGTTAGCATAAAAATGAAGTCTGGTGCTTTCCAATGGTAGATTAGGAAAAGTTTGCTAAGCCTGCATGCCAGGATCTTCCTCTCCATAGGATTGCTAGATGTGTGGTTAGCCATATGTCTCTTTTGTTGGGACACAATCTAGGATCTTTCCCTCCATAGGATTGCTAGACATGTTCCAAGCCCTCTATGTACGTGTTAGAATTTTTGCTTACCATGGTCTAGGATCTTTCCCCCCATAGGATTGCCAGACGTGGATGGGCGAACCCCTTTGATGATAACCCCTAACATCTAGTCCCCGCATGTCTGGATCTTCCCCTCCATAGGATTTCCGGATGCGAGGTTGGTTGACTTTATTTATGACTTGTCTGTGTACCACCCTGATATACAGGCGAGGAAAAACTCTCACTTTTCATGCTCAAGGTTGTGACGTTGCAGCTATGGTAGAATAGTTGATGGACCAAGGTTGGCACCATCCACCTTTAGTCTTCCCCACTGGAGCATTTAGCGTTCAGATGCACTGTGTCGAAAAACAGGGTTTTATCGTGTTCCTTCTCTCTCACTTTGGTATCAATTTTCTTAACCAAGTTATGCGTTGTCCATGGCTTGTGTTTCTCCTAGTTGTCAACTATGGTAACCATTGGGAGTGCGTAATCTCCATATTTATTTAGCATTGGTTGGAGCGAATTGTGAGCATCTAGGGCTCCGAGCCCCCTCTCTTCTTCTTCCTCTTTTTCTACCTCTCTCCTAGTTCAAACTCACTCTGTTGAGGGAGGAAGGTGGTTTTGAAGCATTTTTTATCTGTAGGTCCAAGCCAACTCCATTTGGAGGGGACAAAAGCGCAGTAGGGGTGTAGTGTAGTATAGGCCTAAGTTTTCCTATGGATGGACCAACATCTTCAAGTCCTGAGGGGTTGAATGCCCATTCAACTTCCTCTTCTTCAGTGTCATTGTTGTTGACCTCGATATCTAAATTTCTCTTCACTATCACTGTCTTCGATTTCAGCAGCATCACCAACTTCGAACTTCAACTACTTCGATATCCAAAAACTCCTTTTCTCTAGTGTCATTGTCATCCCCGTTGCTGCATAGCAGCGAGGCAGTGACTGCTAGCCGATCACAGCCCTATGTTTTTTAGCGCAACTGCCGCCACCAATTCACATTGGTCGACCCACACATGCGTAGGGGGCAGACAACACACTTCATACCAGATAACTGAATCCAACCAGTCTTGGCCCTACACTTTTCAGTGCAACCGTAGCCGTCGCATGCCATTCTTCCATGAATGGTCGGCCACGCCTTCATGGCGCTCCCGCTGGGACCTCTTCTATGCCTTTGTTGAGTTCGTCGTCCTCCTCGCTGTGGGACTCCTTGCCCTCACCTACTGGATCGTGACCAGACACACCAAGCAAGGACGGTCGTTCGAAGAGAACTAATGGGGAGCCAACCAGCAGACAACAGGCGGAAGAGAGAGACAAAGGACCAGTAGGACACGTGGCACCCCTGCCTCAGCCTACACCCCTCCCCCGACCACGTGACAGCACCCCCTCCGACCTGAATTTCCCTAACCTTCAAGGCATAGGTCCATGGCCACCAGGGCCCCGCTTGTTGGTCATTGTTTGGAAGATTATGGGGTCTTTCAGCCCGACCGACCTATTGTGGTCCAAGGCAGTTCTCCAACTGGAAGGAAATCTACAATGTCACGAGACGGCAAGAGGACGATGGGCACGTACTCACACTCTAGGGACCCCAATTGTGGCTTTTAGAGAAAGCACAATAGTCCTAGTACATTTTGAATGTAGTGGGACAGTTGCGCATCTTCCTCAGGATTTAAGGTAGCGTGATAGTGTTGTAGGGGCCGTTCCCCTGCCCTTGTGAATAGTTATTCAAAATAAAATAAAATAATCAGCAACCGTAGGGAGCAGCCATTGTAGAGGGGCAACAGTATTTAACCTGCTGCGACCACAAGATAGGACATCTCCAGATGGCGGCTTGGTGGTTCGTGGTTGACAAGCCCCTCTGTTATCAAGTTGGCAACGTAGGTTCGAACTTTGGGCCGTCACCAGAGCGCCATCCCTTGAGCTAGTGACAAGGCAAAAAAACACCACCGGCAACCGACTAGAGACCCTTTTGGAGCTCCGAGCATTGAGGTCTTGGACCATTTCTCTTTCTTTTTTCAATCCTTTTCATTCTCTCTTCTTTTCTTTCTCCTTCTCTTAGTCCAAACTCACTCCATTGAGGGAGGAAGGCGGGTTTGAAACATTTTTTTATCTATAGGTCCAAATTTGCTCTGACAAAGGCGGATAGGGTTGTCTCTCATTTCTACTTCTATCTCCCCTTTTAGTTCCAAGCTCACTCCGTTGAGGGCGGAAGGATGGGTTTTATATTTTTTTATCTATAGATCCAAATCAACTCCGATTGAGGCGGATGGGGAAAAAACAAGAAAATTAAAAAGCAGATAATTAACATCTTCCGACAAGACAAGAGGTCCACTTGTCTTTGTCAAGTCCAGTCGATAGTTGGTTCAAAGCATTGTACTTTCAGGGTTGAACGGTCTACGTCCTCTAGATCCCATGAGTAGTCATTAAAAGTCACATGAATGATGCGTCGTCAATACGTGCGAATTCCATTCATGATCGCCATGCATAGCTAGCCTTGCAATTGACCGTGTACCCAAGATAGCAAGAGAAGTCTAGGTTCTTTGTAGATGGCCGCCATATGTGAGCCTCCAATTTGTCACCAGGGGCTTACTCTTTTTTTTTTTTTTTTCGTATTTTGTCATTTTAATTGCACCTTATAATACAAAAGAACCCTACAAAGAGTGTAGAACCAAAATAGGAATGTCACATTCCAATATAGTATTTGGTCTAGTTTGAGTATGTTGTAGCTAGAATGGCCCAACCACGAGTTGTAAATAGGTTAGAACCCAACTAATCGTGGCAAATGGGTCAATTATGAGTGAAGGGCATATCGGGCTTAAAACTCCACATGGGACGGACATCTCTAGGCTAGATTTGGTCAAGGGAACCTTAGTGAGGCATAGGAATCAGTTCCGGAAGATAGGTTCTAGTTTCCCCATTCCACCAACGAAGTAGTAGAACCCCAAATTGTTGGCTTGCAAATGTCGAAAATACCAAGGCAGGACCGTGGTGGAATCTAATGTCCAAGGAGGGTAATTTGGGGTTAAACCCATGCTCGGGAACCAATTGGCGAAGTTGGTTTGCCAAGATTCCCCCTAGTGTGGAAGATTCCCTGGCCATCGATAATTAAACGAGGAGGTGGAATTTGTCCCCCTTGGGCTGATGTGTAGAGTAAAAACATGAGCCTATACATGTGTTGTGGGATCCCATGGGAGTTTCCATGAAAAGTTTCGTAATTTTATTATAGCCAGAAGATGTCTTTCCATACGGTCAACTACCCAAACCTGTGATGGGAAATTCCTAGAAATTTCCCAAGTGGTGGTAAATTTCCACTAAAAATTAGCATAGCATCATTTATGTTAATAAGTTGCCCCGACAAGTTTCACAACATTCCGATAGTTAGAAGTACCCGAACCTGCAACATTCCCTAACAATTAACTGAAATTAAAGTCCACGATAGGTTTGCCCAACGGAGCGGGAGCATACGAAAGTGGAATGGGGTACAAGATAGGTCTTTTTTCACTCCCCTGTACCTACTTAGGAGCCTAGGCTAGTTACTTTTGCTAGAAAAGTCAACCCCCAAAAGTTGGGATTTTCCGTGGGTTTGGGCGTTAAGTTGGTGCTAGGTTTTGTCATGATTTTGAAGATAGAAAAGGGGGAGGAGGGTTCCCTTGCCCTAAAAATGGCCTTCTGAAGCCAATGGCACAATCCGTTTGTGATTCGGAATTAATCTCCAAAAGTTAGCTTAGTGGGCCAACATAGGATGAAAACCTTGAGTTTTGGATGAAAATCCAAGAAGATAAGGTTAACTTAGATGAATGAGGAGAGGTGGGTGTTCGGAAAGAGTATAAAAGGGCATCCCTTCTCCTCTCTAATAACCCCCTTTTTGTGTAATTGGGTCCATTGGGTCCAATTGATGTTGGAATTGTGGCATTTTAGCCACAAACCTTGCAACGGTGTTTTCTGGGCACTTTTGGCCATTGATACTGTTTTTGGAGCTTGCAAGGTTGTTTGTGGGTCCCTTGGCTTTCTTTTTGGTTGAGCGTGGTACTAACCCTTCCGAGCTTGAGCTTGGAAGTTTTTACTAACTTACTAGGTTGCTAGAGTAAGGCTGCTTGCCTTTGAGAGACCCTTTTTGGTCACTCTACTTGTGGTTTTGGTGTACTAACTTTGAAGCAACGTCCCGTATGACTAGTGATGCTGCTTTGGAGGGCGTTTAGTTCAAATTATTGATGTTACTAACCCATGTTGTTAGCCCTTGAGTGTCTAAGGTCCTTTCCTTATCGTTGCCCTCGTCCTTAACCGTGACGTGTCATCCCTTGGTTGTGAGGTGCGAGGGTATAAGGGTAGTGGGTCCTGCCCATACGGCGAAGCTTTGAACCCATAGAGTAGAGGGGTTCTTGTGGTAGGTGAAATAGTAGAGAGGCGGCGAAGCTTTGAATCCCTTAGGGGTGAAAAAGTCTTAGCAGTGTGTTAAAAGGGGGGACAACGGCGAAGCTTTGAACCCCCTAGGGGTAAAAAGTATTAGCAGTGCGTTAAAAACACCTCACGGGAAACTAGTGAGATCATGTGGCCCCTCTCCCCACATGGTTTAGTTCCCGAAACATGTTGGGAAAAAACCAAGATTTAGGCCCCAAAAGAATAGAAGTAGAAGTCAAAGTTGAGGGTAGGAGGCAAGTAGAGAAAAAATCAAGTGAGGGTGGGCCTCCACAAGTCTGGTTTACATCTGCAACCCACGGGCATGGCATGTTCCAACCCCCCCTAGTATTCGCAAAAGATTAGCAACCAGTCAAACCAGCTAGCTCAGCCCAACACCTAGCCCCCCAAGACCCTAATACCCAGGAGGCCAAACTCAGGCATCAGGTAGGGTCGAGTACCGCATCAGTACTGGGGAGTCGGGATCCGCCTAGGGCATTTGGGAAGTTGAGGTATCGCACAAGGGTACTGGGGGTTGGGGTTCGCCACTGAGGTTCTTGGGGAGTCAAGGTGAGGGAAAAAAACCAGGGGCTATCGGGGTGAGAGAGAAAACAAGGGCTGTCCAGGGGGAGAGGAAGGAGAGGGGCTATCCAAGGGGGAGAGGAATAAAACAGGGGCTGCCAAGAAGAAGGAGAAGAAGGAAAAAGGGGCCAGTAATCAAGATGGAAGAAGGAGGAAGGTAGACCACGAACTCCGCCACTCTAAGCAATTGATAGGGCGGGGAATCTAACTCCCCGTCTCCCGCAAACCACCCTCAAGGTAACGATTAGAGGAACAAAAGAATGAGAAGGAGGCAAGGAGGAGGAGAAGTTAAATGATAGGGAGTGGGAGTAGATAAGAAAGACAAGGGAATCCACGAGACTTACTTAGGCCTTTAGATCAGAAGTAGGTAATCACCCCAAGATTAAGTGTGAAACATAAGGGTAGGACGTAAGAAGTAGCTCAATTTGGAGGAGGGATGACACGTATTTAGGATTATCTTAGTAGGAAGATTGGGGTTAGTTGGGCCACCTTAGAGTGTGGGAGGAAGGAAAAGAAGGGAGGAAGAAAGAAATAGAATAGAAATTGATAATTAAACCTTTATACCAAATTATTTTATGATTAGAACGGTGGTTCGTTGCCTCACGGCGTGGAAGTTCATAGCGGAGGAGGTAGAGCCTCGGGATGGTGCGATCAACGGCTCAAGTTCTAAGGTATGAGTGAGACCTCTCCAAACTTTCCCTAGGGCTTTCACTAGAATTTAGTAGCTTGGGCCGAGGCCATATCTAAGAAAGACCCTCAGGACCATAGGTCAGGTCATTTGTAGGGCCATAAGATTGGAGAAGAAGTTCGTGGCTTTCCTAAACCCTAAAGCACGCCCAAATCGGGCAAAAATGGAGAAAGTTATGGCCAAATGAAGTTTAGGCTCAAGTTGGATGAAGAATAGCTAAACCCCAGGGTAAATAAAGAATTAAACACATTAGAAGGAAGCTCCCACCTAGGGTCCAGGGCCGAAGAAAAAAATCAATTCCGAGTTGTAGGTTAGGAGAAATTAGCAGATGAAGTTTGGATAAGGCTTGGATGAAAATTCAATGGAAATCCCCGATCAGGGTTCAATTCCAGATCTGGGTAGGGGCAATCCTTGTGAACCATCCCCCAAAATTTAGAATCTTTCTGAATTGGGAAGCTAGGTGTAATTGATGGATGAAGTTTGAGGAATTGAGTAGCGATCAAACTTCATCCAGCTATAACTTTGGCTAGGAAGGTCGGATAAGGTCGAGTCTTATATTTTTAGAAATTGAACGAGATGAAATAGAGGGTTCTTAGGATAGTTCTGCCCTGGGTTGGGTCCCACCCAAATCATCCAACGGGCCCTCCATTCAGTTAGCCCAAAACATTAGAAGTAGTTTAAACGAATCTTGCAATTGGGGGGTCACTTAGGCACTTAGTAAAAAGATCCATTGCTTGGAAGGCACAGTGGACCACGTTTAGACACCCCAAAATAGGAGTCACTTAGTCGAAACCCAAAACCTGGTTGTGTTCGCAAATTACCAAGGGTGGGTAATTTGGTGCTCATAGTGCCTCAATGTGAAATTGGGCCATGGAAATTCAACAAATCCATCCAAGTTGGAGAAGAAAAAAATTATTTAAATTTTTTAGTTCTATGGAAGCAACTAAAACTAAAAATAAAACCTACAAAAATTACTAAAATTACAAAAGTTACAGGATATTTGTGCTTTGATAAACTAATGGGGTGCTTCAAATAAATCAAGAAATGAAGGGAAAGTATATTTTATGACTAATTATAAATTAATCAAAATATGGTATAATCATACCAACAAGGCATAAAGTCTTGGGACAACTTCACATGGCCATATGCTATATCTTTAATTTGGGATACAACCCTAAATTGAAATAAAGCTATGTCATTGCCAAAGAAGAGACTAAGATTGAAACACCCCTGAAATAGGGCTTCACCTTTGTCATAACTTAACTTTATGCCTCAAAGTGACTCACATCATATCACATTACATCATAGTATCAAAACTAGGTGTTACCAAATAATATATTGGGTAACTATAAGCCTTGAGATTATCAAAAGTGCCATAGCCCATCCATGTCTATTCACAAGTTTCAAACAAAGAAAAAAGAACCCAAGAAGGATGAGTCCATGTGCTTGACAATAGAATCTTGCACCAATTCCATGCTAGAGAAATCGGATTTGAAGGCTGAGCTTCACCTATGCCCGTTTCAAAACACATAACAAACCAATGTAATGTCAGTGAGGATGCACGAAGTGTCTTCAACTACAGCCAATTGCTATCTATGTCACGAATCCAACATACCAAGAACAAGAATTAGTGAAACAGGTCATAAGATAGAAAAGCATCAATGTCAAAGCAAATTCCTCAATCAAATCACAAATCTACAAATGCAAAGAGACCTTTGCCATTCTCGTGTCAGAGTAGCACTCCAATAGTCAGTACAAACTCCACATGAAAGTAGCCCGCTACAGCCAAACTCCAAAGATGAGAGACAAGGGGGAAACAGGAAGCTATTTCATGTGTATGGAATTGGAGGGAACAAATTCAAACCCAGTCATAATTAGGTAGTTGGGAGTAACTACCTACCGTAGTGGTACATGACTAATAATAAAGGCCACACCCATAGTGGGTTGGGTGGGTGGTTTTTTATACCCTTAGGCCAGATTTAATCCCATTTGACCATCCCATAAAAAGGTTTAATGTAGCATTGGGTCATGGGAAAAATCAAATTACAGAATAGGCTTAGAAAAAACCTTAGAAAAAATAAAATTTTCCAATTTTCTAATTCCTCATAAAGCCATTTTATTTTGGTAAATTAAAGATAATCCATAATGTGATGGACAACAACCAAATAAAAAAGTTTATGTACTTTTGTAAATGACAAATTGGGGCATTTGATAGGACTTACAATTGATGAAGAAAACATAGTGTTAACCATGTTACCAAGGCATAAGGTACAAGCATGAGTTTATGTGGCAAATATTTGTATCCAAAATATAGAGTGATCCTAAATTTTGGAAAAATATACAAGACAATTGCCAAAGAAGAAGAAGAAGAAGAAGTAAAAGAGAGTTAGCATTTCATAAGTTGTACAAATAATAGTCTCAAGGTAGAACACTATTATGTATACTTCCAAAAGTTTGCCAAATACATGTATCTATAAAAGCACAATAAAAAAACTAAAAGTCCAGTGCTTGCAAAATGTCTTCTTTCTTGAAATCAAAAATTTGGAATCTAGGATCTGAAGGCACAACCTCACCTGTACCTGTCCCAATGCACAAAACAAACCAATGTTATGTTAGTGGGGATGTAACAGGTGTTTTAAGCTGTAGCCAATTGCTATCTATGTCACAAATTTGTAAAACTAAAAGGAAGCGTAAAGAATTACAAAACGGCAAGCAAAGAAATGTGTATGTAAAGCAAATCCTCAACATAAAACAAGTAACCTGATGACCTTTGCCATTCCTATAGAGTGTAATCGCTTGAAGTTCAAGAGACACACACAAGAATGCACCACAACCCCAAAATGCAATTGTCATAGTAAAAGAGGAAGGAAATAGAACAAAGCAGCAACTATAAGCTTACTAATTTGAAATTGGGGGGGAAAAACCCATAGAGGTGGTCATAATGAGTGATTTACACTTAATTATCAACCCCAAGGTAGTAGGTATTAGCCAATTAAATGATCACCCATAGTAGAGGGTGGGTGGGAGGTACATCCCACTTGGAAGGCTTATTGAGAATTCTAGTACCGTTACATAAGCCACTACATATGGTGGATGTACTGGGAAAATAGTGCCTATAGCATCTCTAAGTAAAAGATAGCCAATGTGTTTAGGTCTATTTGTTAAAAACTATTTCTCATGCTTATAGTAGGGGTGGTGTAAATAATGCCTTTATTCTACAAAAAAGATTAGTTTAAGAAATTTATATGTGGGTGCAAACTTTGGAAAAAAATTGGGGGAATAAATCAAGGGCAAAAATAAGACCGTATAAGGTTGTCGCAGCACAGGATAAGTAAATTCCCTATTATGCTCACAAAAATCACTCTAGAGCATAACGAAGTGACTCTAAAGATCGAACCCACGAGATTCTGTGAAGTATTTACTTGATTTGAGCAAGTAAGTGCTCTTACCCTCTAAAGTTTACGTTCCGGTCCTAGATCTAAAACCGGAAACAACCAACCACCAAGAGGATTAGGACCGGATTACTTTCCATCCGATCTTTCAATCCTTCGGTTAATCCAATTCTCCCAATCCCCAGGACCTAAACGATTCCGGTCCTGGGACTGCTTAGAACAAATCCACTCCAACTGGTTCCTGTATCTCCTCAACACTTTTCCGGTTTAGTTTTGCCTCTGTTGGACCATCAGAGGGTTTGCCACTTAGGTTTCTGAGTGGTAGGCCCACCACTCCTTTTGCGGATTATAGTGGTTGAAGACCCACTGTTCTCTCCCCTCCTTTCCTAACTAACTCGAATCCGGTTTGATCCCTCACAGCAATCCTGATAGCAATCCGGAATACAGGTCACACAGAGATCCCCCGTACGATCCATTCTTACTACAACGACCTCAATGCCAGCTCTTACCCGTACAAAGCTAGGTGGTTACAAGTGTATTCGTCCGTTCCAACAGTAACTAGGATCATTCCATTTACCAACTACAGTGTGAGACCTCTCAGAAGATCGGACACTCAACCGGACTACCCGTCCAGGAGTTCTAGCGCAACTAAGGATACCCTCCCTATCCGCCTAGCCTAGCAGCGGCTATCTCACCCGGAACTTCAAAACCCTAGATCTTGCTGAGGCACTGAAATACACTCCCAACACTTACATGACGTGCACACACACTAAGGATTGGAAACTATCGCACTAAGGGGAGAAACCTAATCACAACTCTGCCTTTCGCCTTCCTAACTCCACATCATGCAAACCTACCAAGCTTAGGAGACACACACAACAATAGAGCGCATACAAAGGTACAACAGAAATTGCAAAAAGAAGACTCCCAGCGTCCCTCGTGGGCGCTGACTATATACATTTCAAAAAGTTACAAATGGGCGGGAAAACTCGCGAAAGTTCCGCCGCCATCTCGGTCAGACTTTCCGGTCCTACCTACTCCCAACTGGATCGGAACAGGTTTCGTATCCGTTCCTACTCTACCTACTCTGTACATCCTAAGTCCCTATTCGCGATCCGATGGTCGTGCTGTCCGCTCCCAGGTCCATCTGCTCAAAAACCTCTTTTAGGTTCCGACTCCTCTCGATCTCTTAAGGTCGAGGAACCGGATTGCCTTCTGTGGATGCGGGTGGTGAGTCCAAGTTGATGGCGGTTCCAAGCGTGCTGGCCTGGGTCGTTCTCTTGGACTTGGGGGTCGTATCCTTCCCCTCTCCTGCTGTCACTTCCGGGAACGAATCCGGCAGAGAAATATCCGAGAGTCGAATACCGCGGGAGCAAGTTGCTCCCGATAGTATCCGGGTACTCTCCTCCATCCGGTCCGCTACCTTCCGTGCCTCCTTCATTGCCGCTTCTACCTGCTCGGCAAAGTCATTGAGAATCCTCACCATCCAGGAACCGGATAGCTTCTTCTCCTCGTGCACCTGCTCGTCAAATAACTTTGCTTTGGTGAGGGCCGTTCCGGTCTCCCCGAACGTGGCCTTCACTTGCTCCATCATCTGCCGAGCATCCTCTGCAATAGATTTGGTGGCTGCGAAGTTCTCCTTGTGCACTAGGATCTCCGTCTTCATCTGATCCACCTCCTCTTGTAGCCGGCGGATCTCTGCTTCGTGCTTCCGGGCCTCGACTGGATCAGAGATACAACCCGCCACCTTTTCCGGTAGCTCCTGGTCGGGTGCTGCTCCCACCATCCTCCCGATTGCTATCACCATCTTCTTTTTCATCTCCCTATCCGCTCGTATGTTACATAAGGTTTTTACGAGTGATTTGAACGGATCTTCAGGATCCGATTCTTCTGACACCGTCTTCTCGACCTCCGGCTTCTCCTCTAGGGCCGGGGTGTCGCGAGCGGGCGGCGTCCCCCTCTTGTTGGGAGAGGTCGTCTTCTACCGTTTGATGGTCGGCATTGGCACCTCCTCTTCCTCTGACTCACTGTTCTCCTCAGGATCAGAACCGGATTCCATCTCCTCATCCGTTTCCGATTCTCCGTATTTCAGGGGATTTTCCTGAGCCTTCCACCTCTTCTCCTCTGGTGTGCTTAGGAGCTGGTGAGAATGATAGAGGTGCATGAGATAGGGGCACACCGGAGTGGCCCTACTCTTCCCCACTCTTCCTACAAGTTGGGTGACTAGCTCAGAAATGATCCGAGCCCAGTCAACTTTCCGGTCTCTTCTTAGAGCGCCGAAAATAGTGTTGGCGAGGGAGATAGTCAATTAGTCACCCTCGTTGGTTTTTCCGGATGAAGGACCGGAACTAAGAACTTTAGCAGCCGGCGCTGTCGCTCATCGATGCAGTCATCCACCGCGTATCTGTCTTTCGGGTTGACCGCTCCCCCGAACTTCCCACGGCAGAACTCATCCTTCCGGCTTGCCATTCCTAGCCCTCCTACGCGGAAACTATAGAGTGTTCTCCACATGTCTTCCATCCACAAATGTGGAACGGCTCTCGGAGTGTTGTCAAACTCATTGGACAGCTTGCCCAAGAGTTCTCTGACTATGGACTCTTCTTTGAAGCCCCAGGGTTTATCCACAAACCCTAGGCAACCCATGGAAGTTAAATCTTCCATGAGTTGGGACTTGGCTGGTTCGGTGGAGGGAACAACCGGAACTACCTTTCGGAGCTTCACCTGCGCTGGGGGTATACTGGAACTGGCCTGTCCGCCTCTACTCCTCCTAAGCTGCGGCATGGACACGGATTGGTGTGCTCGGGACCCTTTCCGATACTCCCTCGCTATCTCTCCTAGCCACACGCCTCGTTCTCGCTTTCGCTCCCCGATCTCAACCGGTAATTAAAGCTCGAACACTCAAGGACCACAAGTCTCGCAACAGACACTAGCACAAAAGACTGTCATGGGAAACTAATCGACAGGCACAGAGGCAAACACAGAGCACAGACAGCGTTGGGCAAACAAAAATGAGAAAGAGTTTGATCTAGGTAGCTCCAGTTCTTTTATAGCCGTTGGACTCCCTGCCACCTCATCCTGACTCAATCTGGATCCGGTTCGTCTAAGGTATCCGGTCCATCCCCGTCCGGTCAGAGATCCGCTCCTATCCGTTCACTCCCTGGAACCTGGATTGAATAGATCTTTCTACTATCTCATTTTCCGCTTCTTATTCACATCTAGATGGTTCCTTAGCTAATTCCGGATACCTATATGTATTTTGCGGTTAGCTTGACTAGGTAAACCAAAAAATCGAAAATTGCACGTTGTGACAAAGGTCCCCTAATAAGTAGGGTGTGGTTTTACCACAACAAAAATAAGGGTTTATTATACATGATTTTTAGCAATAGTAAATAAATTAGGAAAGTTTTCCAATGAATGAATCATGATTTGTACTATGGCTAAAGAAGAAGAAGAAGAAGAAATAGTGGCTAGGGTTTCAAAACCCTAATCATGTGACTTGCTCTAGATATGCACATGACTTGCTTTAGTCATGTGACTTGACATAGTCATGCAATTCATTAAATATAATTATACTAAGCAATTAAATTATTTTAACAACAAAATTTGCTACAAAGTAGATGTATGTTACAATACAACTCTACAAAATGTTTAAAGAGAAGTTGCAAGGCCTTAAACACCTATAGTTATGACAAAAAAAGACAACTAAGCAAATGCCATGCATCAATGAAAGTATCTACGTCTATGTACTAAGTATATAAGAACAAAAGTATTTCATAGAGGACTTATTCAAAAGTATCTTAGAAGTAGAAAAAGGGATTATGTTTTCATAGTCCATATCCTTGTAAGAATAGTCAAACAACCATCTTTTAATTGGAATACAAGCATGTGTATCACAATGAACCTTAATCTTCATATGAGTAATTTTGTGACTTCTAAACGGCCTTATAGAGACCCTCTATAAATATGACTTATATAACATTGCAAAAAAAATTTCTAAGAAAGAGACAAACTTTAATATATGATATATGTGAATGTTTTATCTATATCCTTGAGATAAAAAAAATTCAACTATATTTTTTGTTGTTGGGCTTCAAATCCTAAGTTAGATATTTAAGTATTTTTCAATAGGCAATCTAAGCAATGAAGAATTTTTTTCTAATTATAAAATATAAGTGGTTCACATCTAAACTAAAAAAGACACAACTTATAAAAGTTAGAGGTTTTAGATGGTTTTGGCCAATATAGGCTAAAACTCTAGACTAGCAAATCCAAGTTGAGAAATTTAAAAATTTGTAGAGCGTTGTATGCCTATTCTAAAATATTAGAGATATTTATTATGGAATATTTTTAGCAAAAAATAGAGGTGGATGAAGGACAGTTTGTCTCTAATTCATCCTTCAAGATTTCATCCAACATTTTCTTTTAGCCTATAAGTCTAAATTCATTTTTACTTTCAAAATTGGATTCTAAATGTCACTAAATTTCAAGTTTTCTTATGGACTCGAAGTGGATGAACTTTGTTATTTTTTTTATCTAAATCTAACGCTACACATTATCCAATTTCATTGTACTCTATCTTCCATAAGTTTTATCTTTTTTTTAAAGTGTGATGTGTTACTAAAATCCTCTACAAATTAACTAAGTGATCTTGAATTCAAAATTGGATTTAAGAAATTCTTAGAGTTTTGACCTAAACCTCTAATTTGTAGCACAACTATAGTTTCTACAAGAAGAGAAAAAACCAAGTGCCAAATTTAAGGACATGCCTTGGAATTTGTTTCCACCACATCCCCATTCTCAAACATGTATATTGTAATTGTATCATGAGGTTTACTTTAATCCATTTTTGTTGCATTTTTTGTGTTTTATATACAACTTAAATAAAAACTTTTACAACAAAGGGTATAAATTAGGTACATGATCTAATTCTTTTCTTTCAACCTATTTCTTTCTACTTCCCCCTCTCGACTTTTTCCAAATTATCTTCAATATTTTTGTATTTTTCCTTCATTTTTTGGGATAGTTTAGAATGGCAATCTTTGACTTCTATTACTACTAATGGATTTCTAATTACTCTAGGAATCAAACAATTGTAATGACATCAACTTCATAAGTGCTAATCAAATATATACTTAAGACTTTAAAACTTCATTTGATCAACTATGTGTATTATAATCAACAATCTTTGTTTAATACATAGTCAAAATCCCTATAAGGGGGTCAAATTAGTCTCCTAACCATGTCTAAAGCTTCAAGTAGAAACTTAGAACCTACACTTCTTCTTCAAACACTTAAAGACTCTCAACATAAATCACACTCCTCACTTACTTTTGCTCCATGGCCACTTGGGTATGGATTTTTCTCATACTCTTCTTTCTTCTCCTTGGATTGGATTTTTTCCAAGCTTCAAGTATTTTTCTAAACTTCACAACCTTCAATCTACATCACTAGTTTAAATGCATTAAATTTTACTTTGTATCAACTATTACAATCAATTAGCATAATTAGTCACCCCCATGGCAAATTCCAATAGTGGATCAAAGCAGGCCTCGTTTCCATCTTGGAGGCTTAGGCTTTCATTCCTCTCTAATTTTTCCTTAAATCCTCAAAAAAAAGTTCATTATCTCCTATATTATTATTTACTTTCTTTCTCTCTACTCCTTCTCTAATTCCTATGAAAATTATTAATATATTAATTAAAATATAAATATTTGTCACCCCAAATTATTTGGACATGAATTCTATAATAGACACATCATACAAAAGAAAATTATTTTTTTAATAGGTATTAAACAAAGTCAAGCCTTGATCCCAAGGATTGGCCTCTAGGAACAAAATATAAAAGACCCATGATCTTAGATTGCCCACCTTTTCTTTAGGCTCCCCCCAAAGAAAAAAAAATAACTACCAAAGAAATGTATCAACAAAATATAATTGATTCAAAAATATGACTGTAAAATATGACTAAAGTGAAAATATGACCAACAAATATGACTTACCACTTTCCAAATATATTTCCTACCCAAATTTTCTTCAGGCTGTCCAAAAAGAAAAAAATGTGACTATTATAGAAATATGATTGCAAAATATAATTGTAGCAAAAATATGATTAATAAATATGACTATGTGTTCCCCAAACATTTTCCCTATGAATCCCTATTAAGTATTTTGGCATTCCCAACGAATGTATACTATATGCCCGCAAAGTACAAGGCTAAAATATGACTAGCAATCATATTTGCAATCATACTTCTCTTCATAGTGTTGGCCTCCAAAAATATGACTACGAGCAGTGTTTTTTTTTTCATTTAGCACAAGGTGCTGCTTTCTCATTGAAGACCAAATACGGACAAGCTATGTGGCTATTTTTATAATGAACTTGCCGTTTATTTCTAGAAGTCACTAGCTTCATGGTATGATTTTTCCATTGAATTTGATGACAATGGGGACTTTAGAATTTTGGTTGTCCAACAAAGTGGCGACCAAGGATTGAAGTGTGGTGGAAATGTCACTGCTAAATGTGCACTTTCAAATTGCTTTAAGCTGCATTTTTTATGTTCTTATAAAATCTGTAGAAATTCAAGAACTACAATGCAAACATCCATCACAACAATGGCAATTTTATTTAAAGGAAAGATGAAACAAATTTGCCACAAACCGAAATTTAGAGTGAAAAATACAATATAAAGAACATGCTCCTAGTCTTCCTAGGTTTGCAACTAGCACAATAGACTTGCAAAACAAACACAAGTACTCCGATGCTTGATTTAGTACACTACTACAGTGGGACAAGAAGTTAACAATATTGCTTCAATGTAAGCAACCCACATTAGTACATTGATGTGACTACAAGCAACGACAAAGTAGCACAAAGTTTTTTGACAATTAGTAAAAAGTTTTTTTGATAATCAACTCCTTTGAAGTTAATCACTACTGTAACCATGACCTGCAACCAACACAATTTGGAACTCCAATGCCTAAATTAGTAGGAGAATGGAAGAGATACAACCGATGAAAGCAAACGTGTTGACAACAAATTGGGAGTTCATATACTTCAGAAAAACAAAAGCAATTGCATGACAAGAAGACAATAGCAACTGCACCGCAATTCAATGACCTGCACTCTCCACTTTCCATCTGCAGAAAGCTAGAAACATGGCCACATAACATTATAAGTTTATAATAAGTGAACAAACAAATGAAAGTGCCATTCCCTATAAACAAGATTGCAGTCTGCACATTCCTCCCCCTTGCAGCCAAATTTCATTTGAAATTAGAAATCTAACACCTACCTGCTGAAGCACTCAACTAACAAGTAACAACTAAATACTGTAGCCCCACACTTCTGCACTATTTCCTCAATCTAGAGTGGGTGTCATGCAGTTACAGCATATCGTTGCCGCTCAGTGGCCACCACCCACTATTTGAAACAATCATCATACGGGAAATTCTTTAGAGTGTATACATTTTGACAATGCATGCCTACAACTAAGCCAAGGTGGTGATCAAGCCTATTACGCAACCTATCTTTGAGAAAAGTCAAAGCGGAGAAGGTCCGTTCATCTTCTACACTTCCCAAAACATGGACCATGGCAATTTCAGCAAGTTTGATGTACTCCCTGAAGTTCATGCCAAGTGATGAGTTTGCATCCAACGTCCGCCACAATTTAGTGAGTGGGTTCACTAGCTGATGTGCAGGTGCATTGAGTGGGGGCAACTCCATCGCAGTGTGTGCATTAGCAATCATAGGGATCTTAAACAAAGGCTGCTCCAACTCCAAGAGGAATTTCTCAAGTACTGTAGGGACGAACCTTTTCTGTTGATCTTCACCAATCCACTTGGACTCACCATAAAAATTCTTGATAATGTCCAAATGCTTGCTGAAGCTATTGGAACAATCACCTTGCAACCAATACTGCGAGTACACGACGCCCAGTGCATCCATGAGACTGTGATCAAGAAACCTGCTTGCCATCTCGTCCATTAGTTTCCCTACGGCCTCTGCACAAGAAGAAGTCCAAATGCCCACTTCAAGTGTTAAACCTAAGAACATAGACAACCAATGTTGAACGAGTCACAAATAAAGAAGCATTGTCGAAATTGAAGGATAAACAAACAAACACTCCTGAATTCCATTACAAAGACTACAATTGAAAATGAAAAGAGCACAACTAACCTTTACAATCATTTTGCACAGAAGCAATAATGGCCACATATCTTTCTCGATGCACCATGGCGCCTTCATGCATTGCATACAATGTCTCTCCACCCACCACAAATGTTAAAGTTTCACATGGCAAGTTCAAATTCGCATCCCATTTCATCAAAATCTGCTCATGGGAGCATTGAAGAACCTGATTATACGCATGGAACTCGTCTTTACGGAAGGTAGTGTCTGCATTGAGGTAAAATGTGTAAAGGCTGGTTTGACAAATTCCCAACACCCCCACAAAGTCACAAATGAAGGCGTCTCTTTTCTGTGCCCATTGTATAAGTGTGTCCACCGCCTCCAACATTGGCAAGAGTGCCAACATGCCCAATAAAACATACGGGTCTAAAAGAAGGACCAGATTTGCCTACAGAAATTGTCAAGCCAACCATCTTAGGCCACTTCACCCACATCATAGTAACACACTACCAAAACACCAAATATGTTGACCCATAGGACATAACATCAAAGAAAAAAGAACATCAAACTAACAAAGCATCAAAGAAAAAAAATGGGATGCTAAAACTAACACAGCACCAAAGAAAAAAAATGGGATGCTAAAACTAACACAGCACCAAAGAAAAAAAATAGGATGCTAAAACTAACACAGCACCAAAGAAAAAAAATGGGATGCTAAAACTAACTCAACACCAAAGAAAAAAATGGGATGTTGAAACTAATTCAACATCAAAGAAAAAAAATGGGATGCTAAAACTAACTCAACATCAAAGAAAAAAATGGGATGCTGAAACTAACACAGCATCAAATATGTTAAGGAAAAAAATAGAAATACAAAAGCAACGTGAAACTCACACGAGCCTTTTGCCCCCACTTCCTATCATTTTTATCTGCATGCATCATGGCCATGACACCTTTGTATTCTGCTAGTAGCCTGCGAATTGGAGCAAGGCAACTAATCCACCGAGTTTTCACATTCTTGAGCAACTTAAGGCCTTTGGACTCCAACTGCTGAGAGAGGCCTTTGAATTCAGCTGCCTTCTTCGGAGAATGGGCAAAATAACTATGTGTCGTTCTTAAGACTTCTTCAACTGCATGCATCACTGTCAGTGAAGATAGTGAGTGTGTAGCAAGATTCAAACGATGTGCACAACAAATAACACTTGTGGCAAAAGGAGCGTACTTCTCCTTGATCTGTGCCGTGACTCCTGTCTTCAATCCTTGGAAAGTACTGACCTCGTCTGCACCAAAACAAAGCAACTTCTCCGAAATTTCGGAATCTGAGACCCCCCCCCCTCGTAGCACTCAAAGCAGACATTATGACATTTGTCAATTTGTCCGCAGTTGCACCATCACAGTCCATCTTCTAGATCGTGAGAAGAAGAGGCACGCGACACCAGTTTAGCATCACGTAAGCATAGATGGCAATCCAACTAGTATTGTCGCAAGCAGTGGTTTCGTCTGCAGATAAAGCCAAATACTTGGCACTGGATACAAGACTCTGGTTTTTTTGCTTCACGAAGTCATACAAATGCTCAGCCATTATCGAGCCGGATCCATCAGCCTAGTGCTTACAAGGCATTTCAGGCACATAAAGGAACTAATACAATTCAAACCTTCCCTCAAATTCCGTCATGGGTCTCCCATTTGCAAGCAATTGGAACAACATTGCAAACTGCACACGCTTCTTTTGGGACTCCACTATATTGCACCCTTGAATTTGCTCAATGACGGTAGAGGGTCCACGAGCCGCATATAGAAGCATGCACTTCTTATGGATTTCTCGATTGCCATGTTTCGAAATCGTGTCCCACTTTGGCGCCATTTGAATCGGCTTCCTACGCACAACAATGCAAGGCTTGCATTGCACCATGTGCATGACTCCATCCTCCGCCAGTATAGCCTCACTCCACGGCTCCTTCGTTGCCCACTCGTTGTGGAATTTGCGGTGCACATCGTAATTCTTTTTCAGCTTCTTCAACGTGTTTGTGATGGACGGTCCTACAACCTTCGCAGCATGCAACCTTAGATCTTTGCTCTTGCGTTTGTTTCGTCCATGGCTTGGCAGATCCTTGAAAACATCGTCATCAGAGCCTACCATCTCGTCCCCACTCAAGTCTAGATCATCTTCAGAATTCTCGAACAGATCATCATCGTCAGAGATAGGGAGAACGAGGGGGCAAGAAAGAAGAACTTCTGTGTCTATAGACTGGGAGCCCTCGAACTCTATGTCCGTTAGGCAAGCACTTGAAGGTCTTGTACCAAAGTTGTCCAATTCACCAGAGTTGTCCACCTCCTTCGATGTGCATTGCAGGGGCCCACGATTCAACGAGTTTCGGCTAGATGTGAAGTAACTACGCATTGTCTTCCCAATTCAAGCTCTCTTTCTGGCCTCGCTTCCAACGCCCTTTTCATTGCATGCGCCTTCCGATCAACGGCCTTTGCCTCTTCCTGCAATCAAGCAAGTTTTCGTTTCTGTCTCTCAACCAACAGGCTATTATGTGTGGCCTTTGCCGCACTCGTGAATCCGATGTCGATAGGAGCAGAAGGGGAATCTGCCATCGGAAACAACAAAATCTTGGATACAAAACCCCAATTCCAACAAACCAGAACCAAACACCCAAAACCCACGTCCAAGAAATCTTCACACTGGAAACCCAACTCTCGAACCCCAATGGAAAGAAACAAAGCTTACACCAAACAAATTTAGCAAAGGATACTCTACTCAATCTGCACACAATTGAAAACTTAAGCACAACCTCGTCTTCTACATTGCACAACAATGCTTCAATAGCAAACCCTCCACGATCATTGACATCAACACTCGCCATCATTCCAAGTACAAAGGGAAAATGCAGCTACGTCCTCCACAAAGTGGAAATGAATGTGGCGACACAAACTTTGCCAAGCATTGAAGATTTGGTGAAGTAGCTTATTAGGAAGGAGTGGCTCCCTAATAAGCTATAGCATTGCGGAGTGGGCTATGAAAACTTCAATGTAGGCGCAAAGATGGCGCTCAAGAAAATCAATGGAGGTATGAAGCTGGCAATGCAATTGCAATGGAGGAGACAAGCTGGAGTGGAGGAAGCTTCAACGGCAAAATCAGAAAAGACAGGCGGAGTTTCCAACTGGCGATATCACTACAAACCCTACGCCTCTTTCACGCGGAAATAACATCGTTCCCTACAACCACCAAATATACTGGGCGATTAACAATGTTTTTTCCCTTTTTTTTTCTATAGGTGTGGTGCCAGCCCCACCAATTTGGTGCAATTTCACGCCAAATCGCCAGAAAAAAAACACCCTGACTACGAGCAATCACCAATCATCTTCAATCATATTTTCTTAGTCATAAAACACCCGTTTTGTTATAGTGCTTTCTTGATGTAGAGTGATCCATACTTGTTATATTTGAATTTTTAGAATGAATTATGTAGAGGAATTGTCTTATAATTTTGTCTATTGGAAAAAAGAGGTTTATAATTTGATGCTAGCCTCTTTGTTTCTCACTTCAATTTATTAATAGTCTAACCTACTTTGCTACTTGCAAAGGTGGAGTACCAATCTCTAGAAATGTTCTAGAGAACGTGGAGCTTAGAACAACCATCAATGATTACAAGTGATTTTTTTTTGTGTAAAAAAGGATCACTTGATTGAGTTGATTCATGTGGAGTGTTAGTACTTCTAGTGCACATGGATTATAGTTGCTCATCATAATTGGTTGACACACATTGGATTAGATTTTTCTGTCTTGTTTCTTAAATTGGTATATTTTCTCTAGTACAAGAACCTTATTCCCCACATGTGTTGTAGAAAATCTTTTGCATTAGAAAGTGCGCGGGCAGAACCATCAGTCGCTTGTTGAATGCAAAACAATGAATTAACCCAATAGGATGTGAACGATTTGAAGCATTTATGTAGATTCTTAGAAGCTGCAAATTACACTCATAACTAAAATGCCACTATTTTCATTCCAACTTTTGATGCAATGGGTCCTAGAAAATAAAAGAATATAAGATCAGATTTTGGCATAATGTTTCCAATATCAACAAGGTGAAGGCTTACCTAGACTTAGAAAAAATTGTCCAATGATCCTCACGAGCATCCTTAGTCTTGTTGAAGCTTGGCTAGTTCTTTAACATAAGGTGACCATCTATATAAGAAATAAACTCATTGAATTAGAATTGTTACTCAAGGCTAGAGTAAGGGCTAAAAATAATAAAAGAGTCCTCTAAATCTAAATTTGAAGAGTACCTTCCAACATTGTCAACTATACAATAAAGTTAACTAATATGTTCCTTCCTGTAGGGAGCAACATGTCCCACTTCTTCCATATGCACAATGTTAATAGGGCATGTTGGGAACCAATACTTCCTTTTTCATTTCACTAGAAGAAAACTATGTTGTAGTCAACAAAAGCTAGCTGACATTTTTGTAAATTGCATTTACTACAACATTGTTTTCAAAAAATTGTATTGCAGTGAAAGTAGTTTATAAAAATGTCAACTAGCTTTTGTTGAATGCAACACAATTTTCTTCTAGTGTTTGTTTGTTGCCCTCCACTACATCATCAAAAGACCGTCTACTATAAGTCATCATGGAGTTTTGCAAGGAAGCAATCTTTACGACCTTCTTTGCACCTCGTATCCCAACCAATTAAATAACATCACAGAATGACAATAAAAAAGATAGCACAAGTGCACCCCATTCAATTCTCCAAATCTTCATAGCCTTGAGCACCAACCAAAATTGGATACGAAACAAGTTAGCTCCTATCAAACAAACCCAACAACATTCGGCAGAGATGCACAGTCAACACTTTTTCTGGGGAAATTTCTTATTCATTGCCCAAGTAGCTAAGATGGTGGTTGTATGGGTGAATTGTTGTAAAGGAGGAGGTCGTGGCTATACGTATCGTCATATCCACCACACCACCTACTGGATCATTATTTTGCCAACACCTACCATCTTCTCATAGTCAAACAAGCAATCATTCAAAGACCCTATTCCTTGAACTCATTGCAATGAACACACCCTACACCTAAACCAATTGTGTGTATTTGGCTCTTCCCTCCTTTTTATTCAACAAAAAATTGTATTGCAATCTTCTCAATCCTTGACAATGTACAAGACACCTTCCTAACTTGTGCAATTCTTCATCTGCCAAGCAGCTCTATGCCCCAATTCTGAGCTCAGATTGATGTGGTCTCCCCACCCCTCTACTCCAAGCAACCATTGGAACCGAATCCATGCTTTACAATCCCATCTCGTAGTAGTGTACTTGCAATTGTTGTGATGGCAACTCCCTTGAATGAACCTCGGATGCTCTTCCACATTTAGAAAGCATCACCTTTACACCCAACGCACTTCAAATCCTTCCTCCCTAGGTCGCACTAGTAGCTAGTAGGTGATACAACAAGTCGGCAATAAACACCCAACGAAAACATTACCTATTTCCAGACAAAGTTTTCAACTCCCTAACTATTGTCCTATCAATACTAAATGCCTTGTTAGTGTGTATAGTGACCCTCTCATTTCTATTTATAGCCATCTTTTTGCATTGATTTGTATATTCTTAGTCCATATTGCATTTGTTTTTTGAATCCCTAAACTACGTGCTAGTACAAAATATCCTGCAATTTGTCCCAATACATTCATTTCAAATTCCCCACATCTATATACTTTCATGTAATCCCAAATTCAATATCAAACTCTGAGTACCAATGAAAAAGTGTCATTTTCAACCCAAAAGTGGTAAACCACATTGTAATGGATTCATTACTTTAAAACTTGTGGCATGTTTTGCATGATTGGTATTGGCCATCCAAGACCCAATTGCCTAGATGACGCAAAGGACATTTACATGATATGTACGATGTACTAGTTTTTATGTTGCAAAGGACTACTGCTATACTTTTCATTTTTTCAAGATTTTCAAACTTTCAAGACATCATCAATATTTTACAATTTTGCAAAAAAAATAAGACATATTTATAAATAGTATTATAACATTTATTGGAAAAAATTGAAAATTTTGAAAAAAGACATCTTTTAATAGATGATATGAGGCAATTCAAAAAAGACCAATGCATTGTCACACAACCTCAATGCACTCTTAATCCAAAAAATCCAAAAATAAATATATAATAAATGGATATATTAGCCAAAAAAAATTCAATAGACAAGCATGTCAAATTAAGTACATTAGATATTTTTTTTAATTATTGGATAAGTGAAATTTTTCATATTGGTTTTTTCACTTGATGGATTACTTTTCTTTGTAAAAAATTTATTTTGATGATTTGAAATTTTAGATGTGGTTTTGAATGAAAATGTTTATATGGGCTTCATAATGAAATTCCAACTATAGAATTGACAATAGGCCATTTTTAACCCTCAAGGCTCAAAAATTTTGTCATTGTTTGGATACAGTATTATTAAATGAAAGGTTTCAAAATTCAATATCTTCAAGATAATATTTTTTGGAAAACTAAAATTTCAAACACCTCTATGTGCCATTATATGTAGATAACTTTAAATTCTGGGCCCTTGAATTCTATAATTATCTAATGCTAAACTTAAAAAATAATTGTTTAAAAATCAAAATTTTGTCAATAATTCAATATAGGATAGAGCTCAAACAACTAGTCTTAAAGCTAATGGACCATAGCTTGCAACCAACCAAAAATAGAATGAACCGTATTTGGGTACGTCTCCCTTACAACAAAGTTACTAGATTGCAACCTTTATGGCTATACCCAAGTTAATCCCTATGAATTCTCTAAAGCCTAAAATGAAAAATATTATGGAGTACTGTACATGGGTCAAACCACACTCAAAGGTACCATTGGGATTACTTTGCTAGGACTAGTTGAGAGTCCTTTTTAGAAATTTCAAAGCTATAATGCACTTTGATGTTGTCATTTTAAAAAAAAATTATAGATGAATAGTATTGTAATGCATCCCTTTATTAAGTTGGAGAAAAAAATTCATGGAAAAAATTCTTAAAAGAACATAAATCACTAGTTTTAAGGCTAAATATAATATCTTTTTTATATTATAGCACTTTAAAAGGATATTTTCATCCAATTTTTTTATAATTCTCATACATAAACTATTTTAAAGGATTTTACAAGATTCAATCTTAAACACCAAATCATATAATTTTTTAATTAATTATTGACAAACTATCCATTTGTTCTAAAAATAAATTTAAACACTCAATTCCAAAAATAGCTTATGTAGTGCCCTTGATGTCAATAATATATACATTTTTGGTTTTGACACAATCATTGTTTGTAGTATTTATTACATTGAAAAGGATGTTCACATATTTTTACTTATGAATATTATAGGAAATAAAAAAAATATTCAAACCATATCAAAAAAATCCTTTTCTACTCTATTATATTATTGTATATATATATATATATATATACAAGATTTTTTTGGATTCAATCACATTATTATTCATTAGAAATTAAACTCCTTTTCGCTCATTGAAAAACTTGACAACTTGCCACTTGAATTGCAATCGGAACTTTAATAAAGAATTTTTATTTTTGATGAATAAAAAAATATTAGTCTTAATAGGACTTGAAGTTTTAGTCAAAAGGGACTAAATTACCTATAATTAAAAGATTAGCATTAAAAATTAATACATAGAAAGAAATTACATTGCAGATTTTAGTGTGTCTAACCCCTTTTTTGGTACATTTGAGTATGATTTGACCTATATGATCATGAAATCTTGGGTCAATTTTGAACACACCTATAGTCAAGACCCAAAATTTACCCCCTAAAGCAGTAAAGCCCCAAGTGCTCCCTTAGGAGATACTTCAAGGGTTTGTTAGGTTCTTATGATCTCAATTTTTGGCATGATTTTTGAAATTTATTTTTAATATAGAAAAATATATTAGCTTTCTAGAAATATCATTTTTATTCCAACATTAGAAAAATTCTGAGCTGTAAACAAGACTGCGAATTCTGCACCCCTGAGGTGCAGTTATAGAAAAAAATTAAATTAAATTAAATTAAAAAAATTATATTATATATATATATATATATTTATTTATTTTAAATTTGGAATCTGACGTGGCATTACTAGTACCACATCAGCAACATGTCATATTGACTTTTTTTTTTAATATTTTTTTTTTCTTAATATTTTTTTTCCAAAAGAATTATTTTTTATTTTTTCTGTACTTGCACCGCAGGGGTGCCGAAAATCTAATATTGGCAGCCTTGTTTACAACTCAGAATTTTCATAATGTCAATGCTCAGGAGGAAAAACTATGCCACCCTAGGTAAAAAATGGAATTTGTCAAGCATCGAAGAAAAACATAGAATTTGAAATAAGATTTTTAAAATATGTTTTTCATATATTATTTATTTGTCTACATAGATAGATTTGATTCCTTCATTTTGAATAAGTAATCCCTAAGGTCTCAAGGCATTTTTTTTATTAAAAAAACAACAAAATTACCATTTCTAGTACAAAGATTAAAAAAATTGGCACTTTTTTGCTTATTTAAGTGTAGGTTCTTGCAAGAAACAATATAAAATTGTGTAGAAGGAGTTTTAGAGTCTTTGACCACATACATTGCAAAGATAAATGTATTCAATGCGAAGAAAATGTAATTTTTTGGCACCACGGCAAATTAGTTTATGAGACTTTGAATCCTCTCAACTTAAAATTTTTTGCACTATATATTTTGAGTTAAGAAATTTTTTTATCATGGAGGATTGAGTTGAGAAACTAGGAAAAGAGAATGTAATCTCTATCCTCATAAAAATTGTTAAATTGAAATAGGTATGAGATAGAAGGAAAAATAAAATTGTTATTAGCTCTAAGATGGAATCAAATCACACTAATTGTAATGGTGAGATTTTTCTAACAATCAAAGCTAATCATGTAGATTAATTTTTTGAAAAAAATTGAAAATTGAAATGAAAAAAAATTCTATATGTTATTTTTTGAAGAAGATGCTTTGGTTGCCTGCAAAACAAGTTGTTCCATAACTTATTTTCACATCACATATCCAAATGGAATGAATCAAAGCTTTAAATGTCGAAAAAAAAATCTATGAGAATTTTTTTTAAATTTATTTCAAATCTGCTTTATTTTTATTTTAATGCCTACCAAGTTGAAATTTGGACTTATTGTGGTATAATTTTTTCTCCCAAGCACCAATTGAAATAAAAATTATATTCCCAAAGAGCTAACAAGTTTTTCTATCTTGGTAAAAAATTTCAAGTATTTTCGCCCAAAATTTTGCTCATTTGAATCTACCCAAAATCCATTTTGTCACCTAAAAAGACAATAGGACTTCAAAGTTTTATGATGTAAAAGTTATAGAGTTTCTTATTTTAGGGGCAATCATTGCATCTTTTTGAAAAAACTGTGTATTGGATGTTTTCTTACCTCAATTTTCATAATTAAAAAGAAATTATCGCAAGGTTCAATTTGTTTGCTAGAACAATTCATTATTAATATTAGTGTGATTTATTCCATCTTAGAGCTATTAACATTTTAATTCATTTTTGGCTTCTATTTTTTTAAGTTCTATGATTTTTCATAAAGAATGAAAATCAATTTATTTATCTTTTTGGAATTTTTTTCTAGATTTTCAACATAATTCTATTACATAGTAAAATTTAATTCAATATTTGTGGTGCAAAAGTTAGGTTAAGAGGATTCAAAGTCTTATAACCTAGAACAACAAAGTACATAAAAACTCATTTTCTTGGCACAAAAACACAAATATCTTGCAAATTATTTGGTGAAAGTTTTTGAAATTTCTTCCCAATATTTTCATACAAGTCTAGTACAAGCCCTTGTGGATGGATTTGCAAAAAAAATGCTTAAACTTTTTTGATTGTTGCATTGAAAAATGAAAATGGTAGTTTTGAATGGTTTTCAACAAAAATGTGGCCTTAGGAGTCAGGATTTTAGGGCTAAGAACTTCAAACTAAAGTGCATTGAAATCCTCATTCAATTGTAAAGGAAAACCAACAAAAAGAAGAGTAATTTTGGTCTGAAATCTAAGTGGTGCATTCCATCCTTGATGCCTCCATAGGGGGTAAACCCTACAAAGAACTGACATGTTTTTTCTTCCATAAATTCTCAGGTCCCTATAATTATGACAAATGAGGTCATTTGAACAATTGAACCCTCTATAGTTGAGTGGGATTTGGTAGTAAGCACCCCGCGAACACCAGGGTTTGACATCACGGTGTGCCAAGGCCCAAACCACTCAAAAGCCAAGCCCGCAAGTCCCAATAAAATTTGAAGCAGACGAATAATAGGGAACCTTGCACTGATAATACTTGGAATCCGATGCTTTCAAATGTGCATACTTCAGAGATTCTTCTTGGTCGGATGAGTGATGGTAGCAGCGGTGAAAGGAGCAGAAATGGCACTCGTTCATCTAGTTAAAATTGTGTCAAACGGGATTCCTACTAAACCGGCCAAATCTCAATTGAAATTGAAAGTCTCAAGGAGTCGAAATCCAAGACTGGAAGTGGTAGTGTCTGCGCCAGGCAGTGAGCCGGCCAGCTAGAAGAATATCCAATCCCGTCAGCTTTATTCGATCGACAAGATTGAGAGGAAGTTGACAGCCGTCCGACGTACCTGACGCAGCTCTGGCTAGCACGCGGACTGATTAGATTGCTGAGGCCCCAAGACGTGCCATGATCGACTTCGACGGGTGTTAACACGGCCTGTACAAGCTAGTACGTTTCATTGTGGCTATTGATCGATCGATCGATCGAGAATGGTCCATTTCATTCGTCCTTCACTGAGTGAGTCCTTCAGCAGCGATATATATCGAGTATTATCAGGCTTTGCAATTCAATAGCAGTCGGGATCAGATGCAGCTTTGTGGCGCTTCAATCGCTCTCACTTCTCAGCAGTACCAGACTAAGTTACCAGCTGCTCCACTTGGGGTGGGAAGTACGTGCTTTGACTTACATGGACTACTGGGAAACTGCACTGGTACTGGGCTAGCGACGGGTACGCACTGTCTGTGAGTCTCTGATGGCGGGCACCAGGCTAACGATTCAAAACGTTTCCGAGTGGCGGAAAAAAAACTCTATCATTAAGCCATTTGGGGATAGAAGTCACTTCAACTATCATTATCCATCATTTCGGGACGAAATTTTAATTTTGGGGTCCAAATGATGAGTTTAAAAGAAGATGGACCTAAAATTTCTCCAGTAAAAAAAATTGTCGGCAGGCACTCGCAAATTTTGTGAAGATCAATATGACAATATCATGCATGGCTCTGGCATTTCACAGCTCTGTTTGACTTGATTCAAAACACTTGTTGAGTAAGAATTTCTGCACCTAATTGCAACATGTTTCTAAACCGCTCCTTATAAGTCAACAACAATCTCTATAGATTTTTGCAAGTTGCAACCCATTTCACTAACTGACCATCAGAGATTCTTGCTTAAAATGGACAACCTCTATCATGAGAACCTATTGATCAAAGTGGCTAGGGTCAATTTTGAGTACAGGTGATTGCAAGAAACACTTGTACTATTTGTTGTGCTTTTGATTTTTAGCTTTTTAGTACTTTTTGTACTACAAGTCACCTTCAGTACTATTAGAGGCACAGAACATGAATTATGGATAGTTTGATTAGATTTCAAATTTGCAATTTCAACATCACATGATGGTCATCATTGGATGGCAAGGATGGATGGCAATGCTTAATTTGCCATAAAATAATTTACATTGGTAGATTAGAAGCATTATAGGCCCCTACCAGTACTATTGAGTCTTTCTATGTACCTTGAAATACTATTTTGAGTCAAAAGCTACAATTTATGCTAGAAAATTAGACTTCTACATTTCTATTTTTTGAAATTAAAAAATGCACTTGAAAAATATATTTTAAAAGTGACCACTATTGCCAACTAAGAGAAAACAAGGAAGATCAAAGCTAGAACTAAAAAAACATTTTTCATTCAATATAAATTCAACCTAAATATAGCACACTTCAGGCCAATGCAAAACACAATTGGAGTATTTTTCTGGAAATCCCTCTCTTGCAAAGGTGTAATTCTATTAGAAGAACAAACCTACCAAATTTGACAATGTAACTCTTGAAAAAAGGTACTCAATAGTACTAAAAACCACCAAAATTGTATATGTGGCATATACTTGAAATTCAATTTCACCAATGGAATTAATTTAGGAAAAATAAAAATAATTCAAGTAAATTTTATATAGCTATAGGAAGCTTCTTTTTGAATTTCATGTTCATTCAATCATTTTTGCAATACTTATGGTGCAAAAAAACTTCAACATCTAATGTGTGATGAAAAATAGGACAAGTGTTTCTTGCAATGACCTATACACCAAATTTCAATGCTTGAACATTGATAGTTTATTCATATGGTGTGGTTGTTATCCAAAACAATGGATGCTAAGAGAATATGGAATCTTTATTAGACTCACAACAAGTTCCAACAATTATAAATGTAGACAACAAGTTAAGAATGTAAACAATTAGACTATGAAAATAATCAAATATTTATTTAGACAATATTAAGTATAGTCATCTTAGCTTTGGTATTTTTGCATGTCAATCTATTGAATGAGTAAGAAATTTTGAACTTGCATTTACTCTCAAAAGAGCACATGAAACTAGTGTAAGCCAATGCTTGGGAGTCAAACAATAGAATTCTGTCTATTCTTTACATAACAAAAGTCATTCCATTCTATAACCCACCAATATAGGAAAACTTAGATTTGAACTTAAAATCCTAATATCCATTTATACAATTGCCTTACTTTAGTGACACTACTTGATGGAGATTTTTTCCAAAGTGCATGGACATATGTATGGGAAATGCTACCATGTGAGTGTGGAGTGTAGAGCTTGGAGTGTAGACCTTAGGTTTGGTGAGGTTATTCTTTAAATATAGGTACCCTTGAAAGGTGTAAGTAGGTACCCTAAAACCATTGAAGGTACCCTATAACATTGGACACCTTATTAATAAAGTTATATGTACCTATAACATAGGTATCCTATATTCCTATATAATCACCTAAGGTGGTCTATGTTCCACACTCCTAAGTTGTATGCTCACATTAGTTGCATATTAGCATCATTTGTACCAAACTACCAATATTTTGGATTGTTTGTCCTTGTTAAGGTAACAACCAAGGTTGTTTTTTAGCTATCAAAGGCCGTCTTTTAAGATCTTATCCTAAATATTTCTATTTAGAATGAATTTCATACACTAGAATAAATTCACGTTCATCTACCTTATGTGTTTTTGTTACGTAGTACAAAATTGTGTTGGAAATAATGTAGATTTGCATAATTATGACTAAAATATTGCTAAACTATGGGTTTTTTCAATACAATTTTGTGTTACTTAACAAAAACACATAAGGTAGATGAACATGCATTTCTTCTAGTGTATATATCAAACTAACAATGCTAATTATTTTTTGCTACCTATATCATCCATTTCCTAAAAACTACTTAAGCCCCTCCCTCAACACGCTTAAATAATTGAAATTTGTAATTTTTAAAAATAATTCTACTTTTAGTTCAATTATTTTTGGATTCACTAATTCTAATGAGATCACTATGTACAAGCTTAGAAGACATTTTCTTAGTATGAAAGAGATTTCTAGCTGCTAGAGATATTTCAACATGTAGTATAATTAGACAGCACTAATTCATCTTTCATATGTTTTAATTTATTCAAAATGATGCAAATGTGCAATGCATGTAGAATTGATATTTCTTTTGTAGAATTTTTTTTTGAATCAATAGTCCAATTATAAGTCTACAAATCTACAATCTTCGATTGAGAAAGATTATTTTTTTATGTATTAATTGAGACAATAAAGACTAATATGAATTAGATTGGCCGTGGAGTGGGAAGAAGATTGAAATTGATATTAGTGTAGCCATTGAATATTTGGATCTATTTCAATATTTTTATTTTCATTGGCATCAAATATTCTACTATATGTTCAAATAAACTAAATTTTCATGCATTATAGGTGCACAAGACCAATATGAACTTAATGGGTGGAATGGAAGGATTGAGGGGTGAGATTGATATCAATCTAGCCATTGGGTTGATGTCAAATTTCATTGTTTAATAATACTATAGGTATAAGGCAAGGTTGGCAAAAATATTTCTAAAATTAGATGCCAAAATTTTAGGAAAATTATATATTCAAAGAGCAAAAAAATTGTATACTCAAAAAAAGAATGTTGACAAAAAGAATTTCTTTTTAGCAACTGCTAAACTATAGTTTTTGGAAAAAAATAAATACTTAGTGAAAAGTGCCGTCTTTAGTCTCTACCCTATACTTATGGTACATGGAAATTTAACCTAATACATATATGGAATATTTTGTTAAAATGGTGATATTCCATGTGCCGTTTTCAAACCACATGGTCTAAATTGTAAAAGTGCCATCTAGGATTGGTAATTTGGTATAGATTTTAGGCACTTAGGACAGGTATAGATTTCAGATCATGTAGTCTAAATTGAAAAAGTAACATCTAGAACTAATATAGATTTCAGACATCTATAATAGTTACAGATTTTAAACATCTAAGACACGTATAGATTTCAAACCGCGGGGTCTAAATTGTAAAAGTGCCAAGGTTACAAAATAACTACCATATTTAACAAAATTCCTCATATATGAAGATATAAGTTTATGTTGTATCTACACAATATTACAATGGATGTTTGAAAAGAATGATAAATGAAATTTTAGTAACATTTGAAACAAAAGAGAGTAGAGGATATTTATAAAACTCATTCATTCAATTGTATTATCTATGCAATTGATTCGTTTTGTTCCAGAATTATAAAAATTATCATGTTAGAAGTGCAAACCATACTTAGGTGGATTTTTATTAAATTATAAAATCAAGGTAAATAAAGAATTAAAAAATCTAATTTATTGAGATTTGAAAATTGATTCCAAAGGTCTAAAAGCTTAGCTAAAACATTGGGGATCAAAACATATTAAGAAAAAGTGGCACTTATCCATCAAATTTATACTAACTACCCAAAATTCATTCAATTTATCTTATAAGGCCAAATTTCAATCTTATGCCCAATATGTCCTTTAATTAAATATTATTATTTTTGTACATTCCTCTTTGCTACTACCTTGTTCTCCCTTGGCTCTTCTTTTATTTCTTCTAGATGTATATTTTGATTAGAATTAACAAACGAAATACTTATTATTGATCTCAAAATATTTAACATTTCTTAAACTTGTTCTACCAATATTATCCAACAAATTTTCACTAACAAAATTTGACTAAAAAATTCAAGTTACCTCTATTTACGTGAGTTTGATAAGAAATGGAAAAGTTCAAAAATAAACATTATTTCTTTTCAAATTAATTGTATATAAACAAAAACTTGCATCAAGAAAATAAAAGTAATTCTTTTATCATATCATCATTTATGGGTGTCTATTGAAACCTTACAAATTGTATTGTTGTGCAAAAAGAATTATAACAATCATGTATTATAGTCACAATATAATGATAGTAGGAAGTGTTCCAAAAGACAAGACAAAGAACATGAAATCTAACAAACCTCAAATGTTTTGAAAAATGTACATTCTAGAAACTAACAAGTAATAATTAAAACTCTTCAAATGAAAATTGAGCCTTTCTAATTGTAGTTATCACTACAACCTCTCTAAAGAACAAAGTCTTTGCCATGAAATGAATGCTTAATATCTATCTTCTTGCAATAGTAGACAAAGAGAGAGTCAATCTCAATGAGCCCATATAGCAAAATTTATAACAAAAAATAGAAGGCAACAATAATATTGTGTCTTATCTTCATCTATAATCCAAAATGAATCATAATAGAATTATTTCAATAGACTTAGAATAACAATCTTTGCAATATGCATGCTTCAAATCCATTAAAACAAAGAGGATGCCTATAGAATATTGTTACATTATTGTGTGAAGGATATTGTTTGAACCAATAGTTATTAGACCTCCTATTTAGAAGTGTAGAATTATCCTTCCAATCATGTCTCAACTTATCAAGCAAATATATTTCATTTGAATTAAGGTGCAACAATGGTCTTTGTTTGGTTCTTTGGATGGTATCTAAAACAAATAATGAAGTAGCATAAAACTCTATGAATAAGTTTTTGTAGAATTATGATAAATAAATTATCTAAACAAAAACACAACGTAAATCTATTGCAATGAATTCTTGCAAGTACAAATTAGAATAAAGTATGTAAATCTACCAAGAAAAATGCACTAAGCCCCAAATTCTCCAATCACCCATTACACTTGTGGTTTTAAGCTAGGGGTTTGGACTTTGTCGTACTAGTGAATTTGCATTCTAAGGTAATTGTAGCTAAAATTTTCAGGCAATGGTCTTCTAATAGATCATCATTTATCAACTATATTGTGACGAAATTTAAAATTGTACGAAAGTCCACAAAGTGAGCTTCTTTTAATGCATTTTGAACATGGAAAATTTTATTTTGGTGTTTCTTTTTGTGTATGACTAAATCCATAGAGTTGTTACAAATGAATGAAAAAATTTGAATTGTTTTCCTATTTTTTCCAAAATTATAACATCAAAATATCCATTTATTTTTTATTTTCTGAATTCTTTTAGTTCTTCTACTTAGAAAATTATTTTATGCAACATATACCTAAAGTGCAAGTTTTTAAAGGTCTATACATTGTTTCTATTATTTAAATTTAGAAGTTTATTTCTGAAAATTTGAAAGTACTAAAAAAATCACAAGTAAAATTTGCAAATCTTTCATGCCATTAAATCTCTAGTTTTTTCATGCAATCACCATTTGTGAAAAGCAACATTAGTTTTTTCATTGCATATGTAGAACAAAAGTAGAACATATATAATAAAGGAAATTCAATTATATATAGTCATTGGTTTTGTTCTTTTAGGATTAACTCTATTGACAAGATTATCCTACACAAGTAGAATATTTCCACTCTAACATAACAACTTATTATTATTATTATTATTATTATTATTATTAATATACGTACAGTTTATTCTTGAAAAT
>OY987267.1:27080484-27139508 GCA_963920665.1 Straminergon stramineum | reverse complement strand
ATAGGAAAAATTTGGTTACATTCTTATATAGTCAATTTTGAATAAATATATAACTTTAAAATTTTTAATGCTAACTGTAGACATGCACTCCCTTCATAAGAATATTCATTTTACTCCATTAGGTTCTTAAATCAAAGTTTAGCTTCATTAGATCCTTTGTGCTTGTTTTTGGGTAGCATATGTAATCTCCTCTCCTATTTCAAAACTTGGCGAGGATGCAATTAATATGCTATTGTGTGCAATTGTAAATTAGAAAAAGAAATTCAATATCGTAAGTATAAGGAAGGGTCAACACCTCTTTGTTCAATATTTTTTTCTTTTTTGGAAAATAAGGTTCAATAGATGTTTAAAATTTTATTTTTTTCCAATATTTTTTTTCACCATACAATTTTTTGAAAAAATCATTTCTTTAAAATTTCAGCATTTATTTTTAGAATTATTTTCTATGGACCGTGCCCTATAACTACAATAGTATATAAATCTTTGATGTCCCTGACTCCCTATCTGAAAGAAAAAAAATAAAACCAATATAAATTTAGAAAACATAAATAATCTCTAACTTTTAAAACTATAACTAAATTTTAAACGGTAAACTAAAAAAAATTCACATTAGGGATATTTGAAAAGTCATAGCATGTTTGATAATGTGTTTTTGGTATTACTTTTTAGCCTAATTTTGGTCATATACAACCTTCATGATTGAAGTAGTATCTGACCTTTAGTTAGACAAAAAACAACCAATGGCAAAAAAGTAAAGACTAAAAATGCTCACATTTTAGCAATTATTAAGGTAAAGAAACTTCAAAAAGCCCTTGGTAAGTTTGATTTGTAATCAATTGGGCTTCGCGTGCAAGTATAGAATCATGGGAGCTATATTCTAATTTGAAAAGAATTAGCCAAATTATATGTAACTATGAGTTGTTATTCAAAATAATAATAAATAGAACAAAATTTCAAATGCAATCTCAAAAAAAGACTGGTATTATGTATTTAAATTGTCTCCGAAAGGGAATACACAAAGGGATGAATACACAAAAGGATTAACCCTTTACGGACTAGTTGACCATATTATGGTCAATCTAGACATTCTTTGCCTTGTGGGTAGAGTTTGGAGAAAAATTTGGGGAAGGACCAAAAGGACCAAATGTGGGGATTTGTGAATCGCATCCATTGGGCCAAGAATCACACCAATCTATACTTGCATGTGGAAATGGGATTCAAAATACTGGTGTAGGGGTGGTTGTAAATATGACAATTACTGGTGAAAGATGGACATAAATGAGAAAGATTCACATGTTTGTAAAATGCAAACCGTTGATGTATCATAATTTTAATTTTTCAGTTATACAACAAAAGTGGGTTGCCCGCCCCCCAGATGGACCATGGTCCTTAAATGGTTAAAAATCAAAGTGCACCATGATTTTTTCAAATACCTCTATCCTCATGGCAAAGTACCTCCAACTCTGAAAGCAAAGGCAAATTTTACACCACCAATATTTGGACCTTGAATAGCCATTATCATTCTCCCACCCCATCACATGCAAGCTCTTAAGAGCAATCAATGGGATTAAAAAAATTTGAGGCAACCAATGAGAGTTGAAGCATTCTTTCTTAAAGGGTAGAATGGCCTTTTTAAGAGAGTCTAGAGCATGAGTAGTCTCTCTATGTTACAACACTTTCTACTTTGAAAATTCATAGAATATTGTGTGAATATATAAAACAAGTAGAATTAATCTAACTCGAAGAAGCTAACATTCCCACACAAAAGAATATTCATCACTTAGACAACCTAATTAGTAAGAGCATAAAAAGTTGCTTTTCTAGGGTGTTCTTCCTCAATTTAGTAGAATTTTGTATGATTGAATTTAGAAAACAATCATTTTTTCCATTATCACTTAGCGTACTACAAAAGGGAAATTTTTGATGATTTCTACCTACAAAATCTCTAGTCCTTTAGGACTAAAATAATTTAGTCATAGATTGTTGTCATCATCATATAAAGAAAATTAAAAAAACAAAACAATAGGACTTTATTGTTCTCCATGCTACTAATGACATTTGACTAAGAATTTTAGGCCCTATTTTTTTGGTTAGGAGACCTTAGTGATGGGAATTTTCACATTTTTATTTGAGCCTAGAAAACATTAGAATTCTATTAAAAATCAATTTTCATTAGTACCTTTTGGCTATTCATTTGTAATTCTACTCAAAGTATAGAAATTTTCTTGAAACATTGTCCAATAATTTGAAAAAATAAATTTGCAACTATGGAGTGATGGTTTTCTAATTTTAGAAAAAATGGAACACTAAAAAAATATGCAACATGATGTTCTACTCTATAATGTGAAAATTTTACAACTGTCTTAATAGAAGACAAATATCACATTGAGTTGGATTCTTTGCAATTGAAGTCGTAGCAATTGTGAATTCCTTATGCTAGACTTTAGACGTGTATGCTGACCAATAGTGGGTGTTGAAATATATTTGTCACTATAGGATCCCCAGAGATCCAGACCCTATGGTTGCAAAGATCCTTTCAACTCTCATATTTTTTCAAATCTAATTATCTAAATTTCAATCCAAATTTTTATGGCCTTTGTTTTAGAATTGAATTGAATTCCAAAGGTTCTCATTGGTTCCCTCAATTGTATAGATACTCAATGGGGACCCATGGTTGCAAAGTGGACCCTTTCAACTCTCATATTTTCCCTTTTAACCCCTAAACGCGTCGACATCCATTTTTTGGACAATGAACAGATTAAAACTCCAGTTTCATCCTCCTAACTACTTGGATGAAAGTTATTTTAATTTGTGAAGATACGTCATCAAGTTGTTGTCCTATCTAAGGGTTGGATTTGGTGTAACTAGAGTTTATATTTTTCTAAAATTACAAATGTGCAAGTATGTCAAGTGGTCAAATTGCATTGACTTTAGTTCAAATTTGGATTTGCCAAAATGAAGTCATATATAGGAAGAACACAAAAATTTCAAAAAATCACCATGTGAAGAGAACCTCATTTCAAATCCATTCCAACAAATTTTACTCAAAAAATGATAATATTTTACTTGCAATCAAATTTTGAAGGAATTTTGGAATTTCTCTTTCAAAATTTATAAAAAAAGATTGGTGATAGTGTTGGTGAATCTAACCGTGTAGATGGAATCTGCAAATCAAAATCTACAACTTTTATTTGCATTTCAATTCCAAAATATGCTTCCAAATAGCACTTGATAATGATTTTTTTCAAATCATCATTTCTGGAGATGAATCTGGACGTTTAGGGGTTAAATTCCAAATTCTTTATGGCTTTTGGTTTGGAAATTAATCTTGAAATTAATTGAACCTCAAAGGTTCCTATATGTTTCCTCAGACATTGAATTGAATTACCTTGTGGGGTTCAATTTTTGTCATGTGACTTCAAAATTCCATTATTATTTTCATGGCTTCAAAATTTGGCTTTAAATCATTTTTAAATTTAGGCTTCATTCCATGAATATTTTAGTAGTGACTTCAAATGGATAAAGTGAATCCTATATTTATTAATACAACAACCACAAAGGGCACTTCAAAAATTGGCTAAATTAGTTTCAACCTAAATGTTGTTACTTAAATTTTATAGCAATTTGAACTTCATGTCCATAACCAAGGAGGCTTATTTTTTAATTTTAGGATGACAAGGTAGAAAGATATGCACCATGATGTTCTACATATTACAAAAATAAATAGAAACTTTCAGATTTTTTGAGTATCAAACACATTGATATAAATTGTTTCACTTTTCATTTAGAAATTCACGATAATTTCAATATTCTTACAAGAAATGAATTTTGTTTACAACTAATAGAAGACATGCAATCACATCACTTAAAAATATATTTAGGGAATTTTGTTAAAATGGCAGTATTCCATGTGCCATTTTGAGACCGCCTAGTATAAACCGTAAGAGTTCCACCTAGGACACTTATAGACTTCAAATATCTAGGAATGTTATAGATTTTAGACATCTTAGATAGGTGTACATTTCGGATTTTCTAGTCTAAACCGTAAAAACTGCAAAGTTGTGGAATGGTTCCATTTTAATGAAATTCCCCATAAATATAGAAAATCCCATTGATAGATACTTGCAAATGAAGTTTGAAAAAGTGGTAATAGACTTTTACTTTAAGGTTATAATTAAGTCTCTAGCTTAGAAGTTGACTTGGAAGTCTTGGTAATTGTGAACTCATTATGGTGAATTTTTGACAAGTATGTTGACTACGAGCTAGAGTTGGACCCTACATTTGTCAACACAAAATCCTCAAAGATCCAAACCCCATTGGTTGGCTAAAACCCTTTCAACTACCATATTTTCTTTTTTTAATTCCAACTTTTTTTGGCCTTTGTTTTTGCAAATCAATTGAACCCCAAAGGTTCTCATTGATTTCTTCAAAATCTATTGAACTTCCTCAATTGAAAGGACATTTAGTCTTGTGAATTCATTTCAATATTTTCATCCGAGGTTCATTTTAGCATTTTTGTCCTAGATTATTTCACCATTTTCATTCGAGCTTCATTTCAGCATTTTTGTCCTAGATTCATTTCACCATTTTCTTCCTAGCTTCATTTCAGTATTTTTGTATGGGCTTCATTCCATCCTTTCAATCATGACCTCAATTCTAGTCAATGTGCCTCAAAGGCATTAAGGTAGACCAACCCAAATTCCATTCATTGCCCAATTCTAGCCCCTCCTTTTGGCTCCAATTCTATCTAAAAAGGCATTCAAATTTGTCCAAAAAAATGTCTAAACCAATTCATTTTTTTGACAAAATCAGTGCATTAATGCCAAAATGGGCATTAGAAGAAATTTGGGCCCTCCAAGTGCCTTCTAGAATGGCCTTGATTGGAGACCTTAATTGGATATAAATGTGTACTTGTCAAAGAAGGAATGATATTTTCCCCCTATTTCCACCCATTTTTGACATCATGATGTTTACACAATTGTATGCCTTCTATTGGACAATGGGACATTAGGTACTTCTTGTCATTCAAATCCTTAGTACATTGAGGGAATAGTTTATATGAAAAAGGACAAATTTGGTGCAACTAAGTACTAGTGGCTCTAGCGGTGCTATTTTGTGAGTGTGTGAACATGAGCCTATGAGCGTCAAGTAGGGATTATGTGAGCATTGAGCTTAGAAATTTGAAGCACTAGAAAACTAAATAATATTTCTAAAAATAGATTCCATTGAAAAATATTGGTCCAAATTTATTATTTCTAGTAAATTTGAGTACCTATTACTACGGACCTATTACCATGGATATCTTGTACCTATCACCATGGATAATATCTATAATATAGATATTATGTAGAATTGAAATGAAAATTATAATTTTGAGTGTTGTTTAAAATATTAGAAGTACACATTATGAAAATGATGAACTCAATTGATGTAAAGATGAATGGAGATGGAAAAAAGTTTGTATAGAATATAAGTTGATCATTGTCCTATAACAACATGGGTCCTCTCGGGGCTAATGGAAGGGTACCAATAATTTTTTTTCTTATTTAGCTTTTAGAAAAAAAATTGTTGATAAGAACTATTTTTATAACTATTGATCTTTAGCACAATGAATTTTATTTTGGATGATCAGTGTCTTGTAGCATCATGAATCTTTTGAGGGTCAATGGGAAGGTACCATCAATTGGAATTCTTTACATGTGGAAAGAGCTTAGTCACACTGAATTTCATTTTTGTAGATCACTATCTTATAGTAGTGTAGATCCTATTAGAGCCAATAGGGGATACCTACACTTTTGACTCGATGTGTTGATAATTGAACTTATTAAGATTTTAGAAAAAAAATATTTGATTGTTAGGGATTATTTTTGGAAGGAATGAGCTTAATTACACCAAATTGTTGATTAATTGATCATTGTCTTCTTGTAGGATCTCTTGGGGTTCAATTCTTCTATCTTTAATTAGATGGTCCTTTGGTTAATCACTCCCCTTTTATTGCTTGGAACCTCTCGGCACTCAGAGGAGGATCAAGCATTCGCCACTTTGATGTACTATTTATTGAACTTTTCTAGATTTTAAGAAGAAAAAAAATTGGTTATCAATTTCGATTTGTTTGAAATTGACTAAGGTTGTTCCATTGAGATATAATCACTATCTTCCCTCTTGTTTTTGGATACCTCTTGCCATTGTGAAGATCCCCCTAGCTGCAAGAAAAGAAGAAGTCTTTTTCTTTTCTTTTTTAAATTAAAAAAAAAAGGTTTTTTTCTCATGGCTATGGGGCTCTTCTCGGCGCCAAGAGGTACCCAACAAAAAGAGGGGAGTTACTGTAAAAATCAAATTCTCCATGAAGCAACCTTAATCAATTTCAAACAAATTCTAATTAATCACCAATTTTTTTTTTCTTCAAATCTAGCAAAGTTCAATAAGTAGCACATCAAGGTTGTTCAAGGGATCACAAGAATAGGTCCATGGCAATATGTACTAAAATTTACCAAAAATAATAAATTTTGACTAAAATTTTTAGATGGAATCTTTAAAAAATTATATGCTCATAGGTTCACAAGCTTACAAGCTCATGCTCACACACTCACAAAATAGCAACCCTACTAGTGGCTCATGATGTTTGTGTAATGAAATGCTTCTTATTGGAAAATGAGACACTAAGTACTTCTTGTCATTCAAGTCCATACTGCTATGAATGAATTTTCTATTTTGAAAAGTTCATGAGTATTTGATGCTCATGATGTTTGGAAAACAAAATGCTTCTTATTAGACAATTAGTCATTAGGTACTTTTGTCAATCAAGTCCTTCACTTAAAGAAAAATTATTGGAGTCAACACTATCTCTAGCCTTCAATAAATAGCTTTGCATGTCAACTCTTGAGGGGCTCTTTGAGAGTTCAAATTTTTCCTAATGGATAATGTGTCAATCCTTTATTGGTAAGTATTTAAGTACCATTAGATAAATGGAAAGGTTGTTATAGGTTGTTTATGGGATGTTTATGACCACTCCATGGATAGTTTTCTAATTTCAAGACAAACCAGAAATTAACAAAAATTACAATTTTAAACAAAAAATTATAATTCCACTTGGGTTTGATTTGTGAAACAAGCGCACACCTTTGAAAAATATGCACATATCTTAGATTTGGCCCCAAGATATTCAGATTCAAATTAGGGTTGGGTGATTGCGTGAAACACTTATACTATTTTTGGTCATACGTTGCATGTTGGGTTTTTTTTGCCATGACTTAAGCATTCTGGCTCCAAATGACTCAACATTCATAGGCAAGGTACTCATGACTATTATACACCTTGTCAAATTTGTTGGAATTTAAAAAAAAATTCATTGTCCAAAAATAGCCCTTGATTTTATATCACACTTGCCAATTTTGTTTTTCTTGAACAATGTAGTACCCAAAGAAATGAATTTGGAGCTGAAATTTAGAGGGGATGTTCTTGTAGTAAACTTTTAGCTATAGCTCAAAGGATTTCTAAAAATAATTCATTTTATGTCATGTAGAAGTCCACAAAGGGAGCTTCTTTCTACTTGCATTATGAAACATAAAAAAAATTATTTTGGTTGTTTTTTTCATAAATGACCATCTCCATAAAGTTGTTACAAATGGCTAATTTTCCTATTTTTACAAATCAAAACATCAAAGTATGTGTTTTCTTGAAATTTGGCACTTTTCTAGTTCTCTTACTCAAAAGAAATTTCTAGGATTTTCCTTCAATGGTAACCTTCATCTTATTGGTGTATACATTGGCCATTTTTTTTATTCTATTTTTTTTTAAATTTTAAAGTATTCCAAAAAAAAGGCATGAATACTGTAAAACACAACAAAATTGACAAGTGTTTTGTGTAATCACCCAGTGGTAATAGACTTGTCTACCTAAGAGAAGATTTGAAGTCTCTAGAGGTCTACCTTTATTGGCCACATGTGCAAATACAACAAAAGTGAAAATAATTTATTTATTTTTTAATTTAAAAAAAATTGTGTACCATGTAATAGCCATAGTTTCCACATCAGATTAAGATTTCAAAATTAATGATCTTCCTATTATAAAAAATTGAAAAGAATTTTTATTTTATTTTGTATATTTGCACATTTGAATGATATGTCTCATCAACTCAACCCTCTAGAGAGTTCAGATTTTTTCTAGTGGCACCTTGGCACCCCATGGTTGCAAAATGGAATGTGCCTATATGTCAATACAAAAATCCCAAAGGTCACTCCAAAAATGTACTACACCACTTCCGATGTACAGATTGTTACGAGAATAATAATAAATTCAATTCAAAATTTGGATGATGACTCCAAAAATCTCACAATTTGGTCAATCAACTTATCAAGTGTCCAACCCTAGATAAGACTTTTTACTTATTTTTAGTGTGAAGTGTGAAGTGTGATTTTGAGAAAATTGTAAAATAGATGAGATAAAAATGACCTAAAACAGGAGGAAATTACTGGTTAAACATCAGAAACGAAAAAATCCAAAAATTTAGTCAGCTGACCCAGAAAATTAATACTTTACTTCAATTTAGAAGCAACTGAGATTTTTTTAATAAATTTTATTTAGATGATCTCGATTATTATGAAATAAAACATGAGTGATGATTTAGAGTTAAGGGCGATTTGTACGCAAGCAATTGACACTCACTTTCAATTTGGTCGATTAATTTCGAACGTGTCGCGAATTCCAGATATGTGTGGCAGAATCTTAAATAAGACCAAATGGTACCTCTCTTATCGCAAGGTACCTCACATTGACACCAAATTATGAACAGTACCAAGTAACAACGGTAAAAACTTACTCATTTGTGTACCCCAAAAAAACAAAAAATGAGTAAATGAAGACCCATACAATGGTACTAATCGGGTACCCTGCCAATCTTCAATAATCGTACAACCGATCTGTAGTCAGACACCCAAACATAACATGATATCACATCCGAGTAAAAGACACACTGCAACATTCCCAAGTCTGATGTTTAGCATCAACTTAGAATTACGTTTAACAGTAATTCAGCAGTAATCATAACGTGGAGAAACCGTGCAAGTAAGCGAGTTTGAACCCCAAGCAGAGGACATCGATTTCCATGCGACTCTAGTGGACACTTGAACGCAAGTAATCCGCAAAATCAGTCTGCTGGAAAATTGTAGCAAGCACCTCAATTAATTACCGTAGTACTCAAACTGACAGAACCGCTTCAGATAATGCCTGCAGTTGCTAATTCAAAGCCGTGAGACCGAAAACGCGGGGCCACTGTTGTGAATCGACACTCAAAGATCAAAATGAGCGACTCAGTCTGAGTTTTCCTACGAAGAAGGGGCATGCATGCAGGTCGGAGAAACGCAAGCTGCCCTACCATCAAATTCTTCTCTAACGATACTCTACACTGTAGATCTAACATTGGGTCGATTTCAGTTCAACTCAACTCACACAACTGCAGAAGTTGTAGCCCCTGTCGCACCCAAAGTGCCAGCGGACAAGCCCAGCCCCAGCGGGTCAGCCGTATCATACCTCACCTTTCCTACTCCCATTGAGCTGTTTAACGTCCGGTGCTGGTACCCATAGTGCTCCAGTATCTGGTTATCACCAAAATTGAACGCCCTCTCCATCTGCTTCAAACACCGCTGAATCCCGTAACTAGCTTGTTTCCCGCAAGGTTTACAACCCACGAAATGGGTGACAAACGGCCACCGGTGGTCTCCATACCCAGGCTTGCTGAACGCCATGTGCTCCTCGTAATGATCCACCAAAATCACCCAGTAACCGTGCAAGTAATACGAGTTTTCCAAAAACACTTTGGGACGCCATTTCGCAGTCTGGGTGACGAGCAAGTAAGCCAGCACAGACTGGTCGTCGGAGTCGAAGACGGGTCGATCGCTGAGAGCCTCCGAGAGCATCTCGCCCACTTGTTTGGCGACACGGGGGTGGCCATAGGACGTCCACACGTCCAGCATGTCGAGCGACCACTGGCAATTGCGAAGTAAGAAACTGCCGGCGTTGATCCCCAGCCAGCTCTTCTTCTCGAACAGCTTGTCTTCGAAGCCGTGCAGGATCATGTTGTGATTCGCGTACTTGTCGAAGGGAATTTCGAACGTCATATCGGTGAAGAAGGCGTCGGAGTCCATCCACCATATCCACTCCATCTCGGGGTGGCTCAGCATCAGCTTGCGGACCATAGGGTGCTTCACCCAGAAGCTCTTCATTTGCGTGTCTATCACCGCCATGCTGTAGTAGAGTTCGACGTCGTGCAGCCTGCATACACATTTGGTTCTCGAATTTCAGGACTCCCCACCACGCACATTAATTGACAAAGAGTGTGCGACTTCGGCGCTAAGGTCAGTGCTATTATACCCCAACAATCCCCCTCGGACGAACACCTACATTTAATATCAAAAGCATATGGACATGTTTGTAACCAGTGCACAGTCGACCCTTTCACATAACACAACCTCCGGAGAAAAAAAGTCTCCTTGAACATGTGCATGTTGTCCACTCGAATATGCTCAGGATATATAGGGAATGTGCAATTAGAGAGGGACATCAGAGAAGTTTGGATGTGTGCATTTAAAACCATATTGATGGTTTCGGAAAATGTACATGCGAGTAATGTAGATGGGCCTACGATAAGTGGATCAGTAACGTCTGAAGTCCCAGATTTTTAGAGAAAAAGAAATCCATATTTCTAAAACATTTGGATCCAGCCACGTCGTATTGAATCCTGGGTGAGAAATGCACATAGAGGGTACATGGTCCCTGGGATCAAGTACCCTCCGCGTACATTTTTTTCAGACAAGGGATTGAATATAGCGTGAATGTCACGATAGCCCGGTTGAATATCATAAACTGAAGCACAGAAACCAAACTGACCTGGTGTAGTCAATCTTGTTCTTCAAGGATTTCACAAGCAAGTGATCGCCGACCGCCTTATCGCAGGGCTTTGACGCGGATCCCGACACTAGTAGAACGCGGTCCTTCCCGAATTTGTTCTTCGTTAAGTTCCGATTGTTGCGAAGCCACTCACCCCTAAGCTCGTCCCAGTTGGTGATGTTCACGCCGAGCGCGAAAGGAACGCTGGGGTCGATCGGAGGGTCTTCGTCCAAAGCTTTCAAATCCTCCTCTTCCACCGTGAGAACACGTTCTCCCGTGCCCTCGGGGACTGCTGGAGGCGTGCTCCACCCTCCGAACATGCCAGTGCCCACAGTACCGCGCAGCACCAGGATCGTGATGATGCCGCATAAGATGGTCAACCGGACATTGTATACGACCTTCTGTAAATTTCGGGACTTGTGGCTAAGCTTCGCGAAGCCTCGGGAGCTGTGATAGTTCGACAAGCTGCGCCAGGTGGAATCCAGTTTCGTCACAGCGTGCGAACTGTGTTGTCTCAACAGTTTCTGCCAGGAGGACCTGACATTTTCTCTCATTTTGGAACCAGGTAGGACTGATCACTACGTAGTCCTCTACTTTTACACTGTCCCCGGATTCTAGATCTGAAGGTGAGGCAGTCCTCCACTCGGTCGTTACAAGCTAATCATCAGCCAAGTGCTCCAGGAGAATGTTTCAACGATTGTAGATTGTTGAGAGCACTAGCATCCCGAATAGAGAGCATAAGACCCCAAAATTTTAAACGAATCTAGTCTGGGGATAAACAGCGTGTCCCTAGCTCGCGGATTTCAACAGCAAAGTAAAGACACTGAGGGAAAGAGTAATGTATGTCTATCTCATTAGAAACAAGGTGGGGACAATATTCTCCACGTCATGTGCTTGCACTCTGCCCAGGTTGCCCCGTGCAACCAAAGCTCTTGGTCAACTAGATCTCAACGACAATCTGAAAAGCACAAGCCTCAACTTGCTGAGAACAAGGAATCGACCCTCCAAGGTGTGAATCTTTTACCACTCATACTGCTACTCCATTCCTTAACCAGTTACACTCGTAGAAAACTCCAAATGTCGTAGAGACTGCTCCAGCGCAGCTGAGGAGAGTCCCAAGTGATCCCTCTGCGAAACCCAAACCATTTGAGTAAGATCTAGACACCTTCCTATCCAAGGCTATTCTCCACGACGAATCGAGAGCTTCTACACTCCTGCCAGAACCCAAACCACGCTTTGGACCCTTAAACCCTAAAACCCCTTGAAAGCAAACAGGGAGCTTCAAACCAGCTATCCAGGGACGTACATGAGCATCCTTGACATGACCTAGGGAGACCTCAGGGCAGCCTCACTCGAAGTTGAGAGATCCCAATAACTTAACCACGGGATTGGCTGCGATGATGGTGTCAAACTTGAACGATGTCAACGAAAGCACTTCACGAGTCGATTCTGAACCTGGCCGTGACGGAAATCTAGAAACCACCAAGATGAGCTATAGCAGCGCCGATCCGGCTAAATTGCGCTATTGTTGGACGACTGCCAAGCTTCGTCACAGCGTCACTCATCAAGCAGGAAATCGAGGACCATCCGCGAGAAGGCGACGGCATGATGAATTCTGAATGGCAATGACGGAAGAACTCTAACTTAAGCTACCGGTAGGCTTGGAAAATATTACAATCCCTACTGTAATGTACTTCTATATTAACTCAAAGCGGGCTGATATCCCCTCAAAAGTCGGAATCGACGAGCGAATTCCGGAAAGGACCGGGATGGGACGGTGCGACCTATGTGGACCGAAATGGACCTGACGTTGCATCGGCCGGCCCTGTAGCCAATTCACGAATCGTGATTTGGCCTCGCAAATTCGGAGGGAAAATTTTCACCTTAAAGTTAGCCTTCACTAAGCTCCAAAGACAATAATGTCGACAAACTGTCAGCGTTAATGCGAATATTCCGTCCTGCTTTGGACCGAAACCCGCTCAGCCGAACCACTTGGAGGACTATAATTGGGTCCCCTACAATGTAACTTTCTGTTGTATTCGTGCTCTGTCAGGCTCTATATGCTTTGGATTAAACTTCACTTTCAATTCTCTAAAATAATCAAATCGACATAAAATGTCCTTTAGCTCCGCAGGACCCTGAAATTCATTTTTCTTACAATTTAAAATACAGTTATAAATGATTTTATATGCTGCCATGCTGGTGCTCAAGTTGAGAAGAGGACCAGGAGGTCGGTGTGGGACTGTGGGGGCGACACCGGAGCTTGGATGCGAAACTTAGGCGGCATGAGGCTGTGTCAGGAATCCGCATGAACGGGCAATCAACGGGGGCTTGATGATTTGTTTACAAAGTAAAATAAAAATAGTAGAAACTATGGCGCCTTCCGCCTTTCCCTCGTTGCTACGGCACACCGCTGGAATCGTGGGGCTCTTGCTACGTTACACCACTGGAAATGGAGGATCTACTTAGCTGCGTCGAAAGCCGTCGATGCCTCGACTGGGTTGATCGGCGGCCTAGGATGAGATGAGACGACTGGGAGACCCAAGGGACTGAATTCGGTGATTCGGTCTACGACGTGGAGTGGTTGGACTGGAAGTGTCTACCCGAGTAATGTTACTAGCCTTAGAGCATCACCACCCGTCTTGCTAAAAGTTCGAAAACCATGACCCAATGCATATAGTATTACACTCAGTAGTCAATAATGTTGTGGGCTTTTGAAATTTAGCCTAGACTTGTCATATTTTGACTATATACTAAATCTTTCAAGTAGTTGAAGGAAGGTGATTGCAAAAAAGACTAGTCATCTTTGTAGTATTTTGTCCCAAACTAGGATTTTGGCACTAAGTATTAGGAGTACTAGAAGGGAAAGCTCTTTGGTCTATTTGAAGCCGTTGCTCATACTATAGATTTGTTGTATGACTAATCAAAAAGTGTCATTTGTAAGTACCACGTAGTCTTAGTTGTACCAACTAGCATTCTGTCCCATTTTTTTACAAAACAGGGTATGTCAAATTTTTAACTTATAAAAATCTACCATAGTAGAAAAAAAACTAAAAATTGGAAGTTTGTGAAGTTAGACTTGTTGGTGATTAGATTTCACCTAAAGAATGAGCTCAAAACCATCTTTAATGTTCAAAAGTGCACATGCTAGAGACTAGAGAGCCCTATTTGCACAAACACGGAGGATATAAAATAAAGTATTTTTAGATGCCCCTATTACAAAATATGCCTACGGGTGATTGCAAAAAATACTTGTCCTATTTTTTGTCCCCTTGCCTTTGAACATGTGGTTTTTTGGTCATAACTTTTGCATCATAAGTCTGTTTGTTTTGAAATTTGGAATGAAAGTACACATAAAAGTTTCACACATTTTGTATTTTTAGGGTTTTTAAAAAAAATTAATTTACTATTTTTAAAGTGTCCCTGATTGGATGTCTACCTTAGCCATGTTGGGGGGTTTTGAGCCAAAGTTGTATCCAAAAATGAGAATTTTTAGCTACAAATTGAAGATGGAGTTGTACTTGTGTTCCAATGAGAGATGAAGAGTTTTTTGCAAAAAAATTTTGCATGAGGTGTCTACATGAGGCCAAAGTGACTGTTGTTCACACACATTTTTTGGATAGAAAAAAAAATTGAAGAAATTTTTGGTGCAATGTGAGAGTAGGCTTGTCTACAAAAATGGCTTTTTTTCTAGGAATTTTTTGAATTTTTTTTGAATTACTAAAAATGAAAAGGTTCATAGACCCCTTTTCTACTATTTTCTGCTACCAGTGGCTTCTACAGTACTACATAGTAGTCTATAGTACTACATAATACTATATAATATTGAATCAATTGTTAAGATCTGTGGGCACCTGAAATCGACGGTTGAGATTCGTAGGCGCAGTCTGACGCGCGAAATTAATAGTAGTCTATAGTATTGCCAGTTTTGCGGCGAGAAATCGGATTTTCGAGCCAAAAATGTGAATTGTTTCTTGCAATCACCCCCACCTACTATAGGAACAAAATAGAGAAATTTCAGATTTAGATCATAAATATTGGTGACTCCAAAGGGTGATTGCAAGAAACACTTGTCCTATTTTTGATCCCCTTGCCCTCGGACACATGTTTTTTTGGTCATAACTTTTGCATCATAAGTCCGTTTGTCTTGAAATTTGAAATGAAGGTACACATAAAAGTTTCACACATTCCCTAGTGGTTTTTTTAAATTACTTTACTATTTTTAAAGTGTCCTTGATTGGGTGTCTACCTTGGCAATTTTGGGGGGTTTTGAACTAGAAGCCACAAAATGGAGAAGTTAGAGCCTAGAAGTGTACTTGCATTCCAATGAGAAATGAAGAATTTTTCGCAAAAAACCTTTACATGAGGTGTCCACATGGGGCCAAAGTGATCGTTGTTCGTGCACATTTTTTAGGGGGGAAAAAATTTTCTTTTAAGAATTTTTTGGTGCAATGTGACAATAGGCTTGTCTACAAAAATGACTTTTGGAGGGGGAATTTTTTGAATTTTTTTTGAATTACTAAAACTGAAAAGGTCCATAGATCCTTTTTTTGCTATTTTCTACTCCTAGTGGCTTCTATAGTACTCCATAGTAGTCTATAGTATTACATAGTATTGCGTAGTACCAAATCAACAATTTAGATTTGTAGGCACCCCAAGTCGATGGTTGAGATTCACAAGTGCATGCTAACACATGAAATATATAATAGTTCGTAGTATTGCCAGTCCGACGGCTAAAAATTAAGTTTTTGAGCCAAAAATGTGAAGTGTTTTCTGCAATCACCTCAAAGTGCTTGAAAACCTTAAGCCTAAAAGTGTGACAAATTAACAAAATAGAATTTCAAATATAAAACAATTTATTTTTTAAATTCAAAAAATAAAAGATATGATTACAGTGCAGTATCTATCTCTCATTAAAAAATTCAAATCTATTGAAATCATGCTTCAAAAGTTATAGGCTTATAGCAGATGACAAATCCATCACACCATATTTGACTAAAAAGGACCAATATTTGTTGCAATCACTAAGGACATCCTCAATGTGGGTTCAATATAAGGTTGTGGCAAAGAGCATGTCTAAGGTCACTTTTTGCCAAAGAAATCTCTTATTATTGTTTGTAGTTTTGCCCACCTCGAATGCACCCACTTATCCACTCAAATACTTAATGAAGTACTACTATAGGGGGGAATCCCCTTGAATATCAAGACTTTGTAATCACTTACATTGCAAATTTCCATTAGGATCCCTTTGCAATGTTTTCAAACCCCTATTTGCAACTATTGCCTATCCATCCATCTTTGTCATATGCCCATTGGATTATAACATTGCCTAATTACTAGTCAAAACACTATAGTAAATTATAAATTGATTGTCTTCAAAGACATCTCCCTTCCAATGTGGTAATTGATGTGTGGAACATTCAAAAGGGTGAAGTAACTACAAATGTTATACAACAAGTTGCTAGTGTATGTTTTTGTCCCTCAAATCCTAAGAAAACCCACCTAGACATCCATATTTGTCTACATTGTCCATCCATTCGATTTGTCCTATCCATTTGATGGACATGTATAGTGATTCTATGGATGTTCTGTCTATTGAGTGGATAATCACTCTTTTGGTTTTCTACAATAGTTCATGATTGAATTAATTTTTTGCATATATTAATAATTGAATGTCCCCTCCAACTATTCATATTTTTGAAAAGTTCCTATGGTGGCAATCAATATGGGATATTGCCACCACATGTATTCATGACCATATTCAACATTTTTACAATATTTTGTATTGTATTCCATATGGTATTTTGTATAATATTTTATTATTTGTATTATGTATCCTATTTTGTATAGTATGTAGTATTTGTATTCTATATTGTACTCCATATCGGTGGCATCAATGACCATTGATTTTTCTACAGATCGATGACATTGGAGGGGGGGAGTGTTTTTTTGGAACCAAATCAATGGCTCTACCTTTTCCCATAGAGGATTGGGTGGTTAATTCCCCAAAACAAAGGGTTCCATCATCACAAGAGATAGTGATTGGTGCCCAAAACATGCTCAATGTTCTAATGTGAGAATCATGGAAAATTGATCTTGATGGCAATATGCAATGTGAGTGGTCACCATGTGTCTATATTCAAGGAAATCTTATCCTCATTGTGCCTAATTGAGTGGGTGCATTCAAGTAGATAAAATTGCAAATGACATTGAAAGATCTTTTTGACAAGAAAAGGTCTAGAACTTGCACTTTGTTGTGGCCATGTACATATATTATATTGAAGATGCTCTTATATGGATGTTGAGAGTGTTTTATTTTCACTTGTGCTTGCCCCTATTTGGGGCCTTTAATTTTGTCTTTCCTAACCTCTCTAATCTAATTTGGACTCTTTGATCCCCTATGTGTACTCTAATATAAAGTTTCCAAATTTTATCATCTAAAGTAAGTAATTTGTTCTTAAATATCCTCCCTCAAATAAAATTTAGGAGTTGAACTCCAAAGGTTATGTTTACCGGAAGAAGGTTATGCCACATTTAACTACTTCGAAACTATTTAGTGAATTTTAGACAAAACATCCGGAGATCTCCATGTATTTATCTCTCAATGTTTGTATAGATCTCTTGATAATTTGCATAAATCTTTTGATGTTTTGTATTATCACTTGACATTAGAAGATAAATGAGGCCATGGGAGGGTTGTTTCAAGGTTGTTCTCCAAGTTGTGAACCAAAGCATTGTTGGTCATAATATTAAATCATCAAAAATAATAATATAAAAATAAATAAATTAAATATGAATTAATGAAAGAATGAAATAATATTATTTGATGTGATAGTGTCATGTCCATGTCAAATTTCTAATGTGGCGAAGCTCCCATTCATTTGTAAATAAAGTTTTTATTACATGTAAAAAATTATCATTTCATTAAATCACCCAGCTCTATTCTAGCCTTGCTATTTTCTGAATTTTTTTTTAATTTTTTTTAATTTCAAAAATAAAATTACCCTTGTTTCCCATTGTTCAGGAACTCACGTTCTTGTTAAGGACTAAAATCTCATTTAATATGATCATTTTTCTATTATTAATTCCAAACTTTTGAAAGTCCAGTAGTTAAAGTGACACCGTTCTTAGCACTACACTAGTAATGATATTGAACGGTACATACAATAGTCAATTTGAAAATACTATAAATTTCTACTCTTGATGAATATTTTTACCAATATTTCTATCTACACTCTTGGTAAAAATATTCATTGAGAGTAGGCTGAGTAGCAACTTATAATATTTTCAAATCAACTATTGTGGATTACTTTAAATACCATTATTAGCAAAGAAACTTAACCCCTAAATGCCCAAGGCACTAAACTTTAAATTTACATAAAACCTTATCAAGTAAGTGAAGTAACTAGTTTTCATTGTTTAAATTTTTGAAAAAATCTTTTTGAAGTCTAATTTTATCATCCAAAATCTAATTTAAAAAATGAATAATTATGATTTTTCTATTCAAGATTTTGTGTAAAGTTGCACATTGCAAATCTTGATTTTCTAGTGTTGAGAGCTCTTGGAAATGAGCCTCAAATACAAGAGAACTTGGAGAAAAAATCACATCAGGAATTCATTTAAAAAATTGTAGAATAGATTTTGAGAAGCTATAAATTGATTGAGGTTATGCACGTTTTGCTCTTTAACCTCATATTTTTTTGGTGACCAACTATTTAGTTTTGACATGTGAAAAGAGGATTGAAAGACTTCAAATCACTTTTATAGTTTTAACACCCTCATGATCAAACATTACAATCTTTCAATCCATCAGTGATATTGTTGTGTTTTCTTTTCTCATATAATCTCTAACATGTCTAGTTTGAATTTTTATGATTACAATTTTAAAAAAATTGATAAAACTTATCAAAATGTTGTCTTTTTGTTCAATTTAGAGCAAACTCCAATAAGCTCGAAAAAGGCCTAGGACATTAGGGGTTAATATAGGGGCGTGCCTGCACTCACAGTGAGGCTTAGGCTGGGGATGAAATGGGATTGGGAACTTGGGCTTGCTCGGTTGGCTTTGGGACTTGGATGCATGTGACGTAACTTACCATTGGGGACTGGCTGCCAAGATTGCTTCCCTAGTTAACTTACACTCAACCTTTGCTAATTGTGACACCTTGTCTTCATATCATATAACAATTATTTTTGTCGCTTTGAACAAGTGACGGTGTCAATTGCAAGCAAGCCTTTACATAACTGACATTCGCTGCTTGAATCTTTTCTGAATTTTGTACATTTTTGCTAATATCTTTGTGTGACATACTATTTATTTCAGTTTTGTCAAATTGGTCATAAAGAAAGGTCATCTCTTAAAATTCAAGAATTGTTTGGGATGAATGAGAAATTAATTGGACAAAATAGTAGTTGAAGCACTCTATTCATCATCCAAAATATGGATGTTGGAGCCTTTCGGAGAGATTAAGGTAGAGAGACCAAATCCCGAATCACCAATGAGGGGACGATGAAAATGAAACCAATGAAACCAATCTAAAATTTTAGGCAACATTGGAAGTTAGAACTTAGAAACAATTGGCTTTCACAAAAAAAAATAATAGAAAAAGAAACTTAAGAAATCAATATAAATATGAATATATGAATGTGTATATATTTTTTAAATTCAAACAAAAAACTTGAATACATGCCTATAATCAAACTTCTCAGTTGACCTTGAGGGTTGCTTAAATGTGAATGAAAAACAAAAATCTATTTAGTCAACTAATTGGATTTGGGGTTATAATGGAACCATGTAGGTGTACATTTCTAGGAGATAGGCTTGGAATACGAAACGTACAAAAGTTTTTCAACTTAATTGTTTGTGGACCAAAGTAGAAAATACTTTCTATATACAAAAGTTACACATGAAGTTTTTTTTATTAGGACCTTATTTGAAAGGCAATTTCATTGAGTTAGTCTTAAAAAAAATGTCTCTTGTAGTATAGTTGCTTGTTTAAAAACAAATGATAATTGACTTCTAAGTGCTCAAATTAGAAGTTCAAAATCTTATCATACCAGTAGCCCCTATATAAAAGCATCTCTAATTTTCTACTTGTGATACAAAAGCCAAGGTCATCAAAGACTTTTTCCTTAATGTAGTATATCACATACTTCCACACTCTTGGAACATGTTATATTACTAGAAGAAAGTAAAGGGTTTTGCAACTACAAAGAGCAACTAGTTTTCAACTACATTAGACATTTGGGATTGGTGATAATCTGGAGACTTGTAGTCGTTGTAGCCAAGTTGCATGTCAAATTGTAATTGCACAATGAAAAGGGGTTGATTTTCATCCGACAACTTAAGTGGAACTTCATTGATAAACTCTTTTGACATGATTGCTTATGTGGTATTTGCTTGTGCACAATTTATTAGCAACTCGTTTACGACTAATGTATGACTCATTTGCAACTCATCTATGACTTCATTGCTACTCATTTTTGACACATTTGCAACTTGTTTGTGATTGATTTGCGACTTGTTTGTGAGTCATATCCAACTTGTTTGTAATTGATATGCAACTTGTTTGTAACTCATATGCAACTTGTTTGTGATTGGTTTGTGACTAACTTGTGACTTGTAGAATTTGTAGATTTTAAAATTTACAAAATGTAAAAATCTACAAATTGTAGATTTCTTAGAATTCTATGAACATAATTCATTACACAAGAGTATAACAACTTACAAGTTTTATATGCCCAACCTAATGGTACTCTTGACAATTGATATGGGACTATTGATGTGAGACAATCAGAAAATGACTTTATGAATGACTAGAAAACAACTACAAAACAATTCTAGAATGACTAAGAAAAGACTACTAAACAACTAGGAAACGACATGTTTGCAACTACTGTTATTTTATAGTTGTAGTAATTTCCTAGTCTTTTTTTGCAACTACAAATTGACTCAATGGATTTCACAAAGTTTAGACTTTTCCAAATTGACAACATTGATTAATATTGGATGGAGTCTAACAACTTACATTCATTCTAAATTTGAACTTTGTTACAATTTTCATAATCCTACACTTCATTCTACAATTGCTTTGGGACTAAAATGATGTATACACTTTATTCTACAACTACTTTGAAACTACAACAATGTTTAATACTTCATTCTGCAACTACTTTGAAACTACAAAAATATATTAATGATGTAAAACAATGACACAAAATAGTGAAGCAAGATTTGGTGCAAATAGAGAGGGCTACAATTGCAAGATAGTTGTAGAGGACACTCAATTGCATTTTAGCTAGTTGTGGCGGCCACATTTTTCTTCTAGTGTATTTACTTCCAAACAATCACAAGGCTCTTAAAAATGTTCAAAATTAGAAGTGCAAAAATCTCCATCATTTATTATGCCAAAGTATCCTATCTGTAGCTAAAAAATTAAGTTAGGGAAGTAAATTGTCCATCTTAGCAAATAAACAATTTCTTCATGTCAAAGTAAATTAATTGTGCACTTTTCATTGCAAAGTACTATTGTATCTTTTTTGTCTAATAAGTATTGAGTAGAAATGTTGTAAAAAAGATAGCATCTAAAGGGAGGGTAATGCACTTTACTAAGAATTGAGCTCAGTTAATGCAAGAATTGAGCAAACTGGATGAAGTACATCTATTTATGTTGATAAAATAATTTTATCTTTTCTCCCACTATGTGACTAATTTAGTGACTTGGTACTTCATCATTTTTATTAAAGGTTTTAAATCACTTCCAAAAGTGAATCAAGAAATTGTAAAGAAGGAAAAAACTTACAATTATTAAGATTTCATGTTTGGATTATGCTTTTATCATAGCTATTACTTTATTTTGCCTCAAATATTCCAAATTTAGATTTTATCTCCTACATCCTATCAACTCTCTTAGTGAGTAACTATTTTTATACTTTATTACTTAAAAAAAATCAAAATTATAAACTTTATCTATAATTTCCTATGCAATGTTATTTTTTTCATTTTTGGTGAAGTGCCTGAGTGGCAATATTAGATGCTATAGTAGTGCTCCAAATTTCAACAATCATCCACATATTGGATAGAAAATATCGCATTAGCACATATCACATATCCATAATTATGTTTTCATCCACAATGTGTCGATTTCATCCAAGATCTTTTTTTAATTTGAAGCTTTATGGCACTTTCATCCAAAAATTTATTATTTATGTTCTATGGGCTTGGTGTGAGACCTATTATTTTAGTGCAAATTGACAACAAATCGCCAAAAAAAAACCTGGTCCTATGGAAGAAAATACTTTAAAATATAGATGAATTTGGAATAAAATAAACACTTTGAAGACTTCGAATTTATTGGACCTTAAATTTTATAATTAGTCTTTACCGTTTAGAAGACACACTACTAGAGAGAAATGACAAAGAATTGAAATACTCCTCACTATAAATATCATGTTCTTAAATTCAAGATAGACATCTGATTTTTATAGTTTTTAATAATAATTATGAATTTCAAAAATTATAATTTCAAAAAATATTGAACAAAAGTATTTGAAAACTTTCTAATCTCTATAAAGGTGGTGAAATGTCACAAAAGGTGGACAAAGAATATTACTTGATTTATTCTATGAGATAAAATGGAAATTCTTAAGAGGTATTAAAATTGAAAATTGAAATACAAAAGGTATTTGAAAAAAATAAAATGGGAAGGTTTGATTGTAACAAAAGGAGTTGTATTGTGTTTTGAAAAAGTAATAAAGTTTGATTCCAGCTCCTCCTTGCCACAATGTATTAAAATTTTGATTCAATAGACATGCCAAACCAAGCCCTATCACATGATCCTTGTTTTTTTAAATCTAGAATATGACATTATGGACACACTATTCATATGGAAAAAGATATGTTACTTGTTCAAATACATCTACTATTTTGAAAACAAAATATTGAAGAACTTTCCAACAATTAATTGTATAAAGTGATAAATTATCATTTGAGGTGCTAAGATGTGTATAGTATATTAGCTTGAATTATGTTAGTTATAGGCTTATAAGTTGTTGAAAGTGAGTTATAATCACAAAATGGTAAATAAAAATTGATAAATATCTCCGAATGTCCACTTAAGTAGTAAAGTTCTATTGAAATATTGAAAGATTATGTTAAGATCTTTTTTACTGAATTTCTATTATTGTCCCAATCTTAATGACTTTTGCGTTGTTATTTTTTAATTTTCACTACATTTTATATTGAAAAGTTTCTAAAGAACATTTTATTGTACGATTTGCTTATAATTGCAATGACAACCTTCATGTCAAAATTAGAGATGTCTAATCTAATGTAATTTTGAGTTTTGGTGTCAAATTGTCGAGTTTTGTTGTGTCTTGATGTATGTTGAGTTAGACGTGTGTCCATCACACTAGACGTGAGACTAAAGAATTAATTCACAGTTTTCCTTTTAGCAACTTCAATTGTACTATGCAACGTTTATTATCCGAGATATAGAGGGTTTTGGATGCATCACCTAGGATGACTATGGATTTAAGGTGTGGGTAGGTAGGTACCTTTGGAGCAACTTCATGTTAGTACTAGAGAGTGACTACATGTTGATGGTGGTGAACTAAGTTAGGTCTTGGATTTATGTGATTTTGTTGGTATGGGTGTGGGGTGAGTTTGAACTATTTGGGCAACTTTTAGTTTAGGATGATTCCTCTTTGTTTGGGGCGACTTTTAGCTTAGGGCAACTATGGGTCTAGCCCATGGAGGATTGCTTTTAGCACTAGGGGATTGAGGGTTGATTGGAATTATCCAAGTTGCAAGGGTGTTTCAACACTTCCAATCCAAACATTTTTGTCCACTTAGTAGTTTCCTTAAAAATATAGGATTGTAATTTAAAAATACTTATATTATTTTGAAGTTATGAAGTTAAAAATTAATATGAATCATAAATATTATATTATATATATATATATATAATATTTAAGAGTATATTTAAAAGTTGATTTATTGTTATCATACTTCTTGCCTTTTTTTACTATTGTTTTAGTAGTAAGCTTTTGAGACTTAGTTCATTCCAAAGAAGCCTTCATTCCCTATTTTTCTAATTTTTATCATTCTTGATGAAGGAATTGCCTTGGAACTTTTTAGCAATTGCTTGTGGAGATGATTGGTGAAGTACTAGAAGAAAGTTTTATTTAGTGAGGATCTAGCTTGGAATGTGTTGAATACAACCCAACAACACTCATAATAGATGAAAGTATTTCCCAATCATACAATTGTAAATGAATAAAAAAATGAATCGAAAAAATCCAAAAATTCTACTAAAATTGTAATTAAATGTCTATGAAAAATATTGAAAAATTATCTATTGAGAAAAAAATCCAATCAATTACACTTAAACTATATTTTTGTTTTTGTGATTGCTTAGTGTCACACTTTGAAAGTTGAAAATTTCTATGAACCCATTTAATTGATTATCAACATTTATTAGTGAGAAGTTCTTTGAAAATCTTTCAATATCCTATAATCAAAAGAATTCTTAGGAAGGAATTCATCATGGAGGCACCATGGTGGCCTTGTAGTGATTTTTTTTTTTTTTTTTTTAAATTTAAAAATTATTTTGAATTTCAATACCTTCCAACTTCCAAATTTTGTGAAACTTTCAATGAGGAGATTTGCCCAGGTCCACTAAGGAAATTTTGGAGGGATCAAAGATGCTTTTGTCTTGATTTCATGGTTCACATATCTAAATGTTTAAAATGTGACTCGACAACATTCAATTGTCTATGGATATAAATATATAAATATGAAACCTAAAAAGTAATACTTCATGATTGCAAAGAAAATTTTAGCATTTGCATGGTAAAATGTAATAATTTTAACCCCTAAATGTTTTCAACTATGTTTTCACTAAAAACACTCCAAAACTGTAATTTCTAATACAAGTACTGGATTTTAGGAAAAAAAACATTTTTGGACACATGTAACTGTAAGATCTTGTAGTACACAGATTTGAGAAGATGTGGAAAAAATTTCAGAAATTTCCACCATGTAGATTGTAAGATATTAGAGTTTGAATTGGCAAAAATCCTTTTGGGGGCCCTGTGAAAAAATGGGCAGCTTCACTTCACAAGGCCACATTTATATGAAAAAAATTCCAAAATGGTGGTTACTCTTTCGATTCATTCTTCAAGGAAAGTTGGCTACATGCTTGAAAAAATTTAGATCATTTGACAATGTACAACATATAGGGAAAACAAAGTAACTATGACAAACTAGAGAATGATTCAAAATACTAAATTGTGAAGAATTTTGTTGTAGAATTGAAAAATGCCAATCCCATGTAGATTGTAATAAACAATCTACATCCTATGATTTTATTTTTTTCAAAAAATATTGAAAATTGAGTTAAATAAAGGACTTCAAAGTTTATTTTTGAGTAGAGAACTTGAAATTGCCCGCAAACTAAAACTCATATCTTTCATCTCATGAATCAAAATGGAATGATTCAAAGCTTTCCAAGTACATATAAATATAGAAAATCAATTTCAGATTTTTATTTCTTAAAAAAGTGTTTTTTTAAGAAATTTTTGGGTTGCTTGAAGATCAATGAAAATCACATATCATGCAATAATTTTTTAACTATGTAGTCAAAAGTTATGAAAATTGTTGGGCCTTAAAGCTACTCTTTGGGCACATCTTGTGTGAAAATTTCAAAGAAAAAGAAAAGAAAAACTCCATTTGTAGTGAGTTGCCAAAAATCGCTATGTTGCCAAAAATGCAGTTTTGGGTGTTTAGGGGTTAATGTTGCAATGCATTACTTTTCATTGTTTATTAGGATTTTCAAAATTCAAAACATCACCTTTAAAAGGGGAATTACTATTTTGCAAAATAAATAAACTCATCTAGATTGAACATCTTGTCAATTACTTGAGAAAAATTTGAAAATTTGAAAAAAAATTAAAAGTTTAAAGGAGTCCCTTAGTAAATTACTAGTGCACTATTGCCTTGCCTTACTTGCCTCTATATACTCCAAAAATTTTAAAATGACAAAGAAAAGAGAGTTGTGAATGAAAATTTTAGCTCTACATTTCTCTAATACATAAATGTGTGAAATGAAATTATCAGATTTTTTTTGTTTTTGTTTTCATTTATTTGATTTTGATTTTAATATATTTCAGATGGTTCTTTATATTTCAATCTATGTAAAAACATTTTATGCTTTTAGTTTTGGGATGTGGTTTAGAGTTTGAATTCTCAACTAGGCTTTGCAATGAAAATTTAAATATAACATTTTACCCCTAAACGCCCAAACTGCATTTTTTGGCAATATAGCGATTTTTGGCAACTCACTACAAATGGAGTTTTTCTTTTCTTTTTCTTTGAAATTTTCACACAAGATGTGCCCAAAGAGTAGCTTTAAGGCCCAACAATTTTCATAACTTTTGACTACATAGTTAAAAAATTATTGCATGATATGTGATTTTCATTGATCTTCAAGCAACCCAAAAATTTCTTAAAAAAACACTTTTTTAAGAAATAAAAATCTGAAATTGATTTTCTATATTTATATGTACTTGGAAAGCTTTGAATCATTCCATTTTGATTCATGAGATGAAAGATATGAGTTTTAGTTTGCGGGCAATTTCAAGTTCTCTACTCAAAAATAAACTTTGAAGTCCTTTATTTAACTCAATTTTCAATATTTTTTGAAAAAAATAAAATCATAGGATGTAGATTGTTTATTACAATCTACATGGGATTGGCATTTTTCAATTCTACAACAAAATTCTTCACAATTTAGTATTTTGAATCATTCTCTAGTTTGTCATAGTTACTTTGTTTTCCCTATATGTTGTACATTGTCAAATGATCTAAATTTTTTCAAGCATGTAGCCAACTTTCCTTGAAGAATGAATCGAAAGAGTAACCACCATTTTGGAATTTTTTTCATATAAATGTGGCCTTGTGAAGTGAAGCTGCCCATTTTTTCACAGGGCCCCCAAAAGGATTTTTGCCAATTCAAACTCTAATATCTTACAATCTACATGGTGGAAATTTCTGAAATTTTTTCCACATCTTCTCAAATCTGTGTACTACAAGATCTTACAGTTACATGTGTCCAAAAATGTTTTTTTTCCTAAAATCCAATACTTGTATTAGAAATTACAGTTTTGGAGTGTTTTTAGTGAAAACATAGTTGAAAACATTTAGGGGTTAAATTGGAAATTTTTAAACCTCAAAATATTGCCTTTGTTAGATTGAAGTATTAGTAAATGAAGGATTTCAAAATTCTATATCTTCAAGATAATTTATTTTGGCAAGTCAAAACTTCAGATTTTTTTCTTTATACATAATTATAAAAAATAGTCCTTTGAATTAAACAATAAACATTTTGTAATAATACCATGCAAAATATTTTTTCAATTTTTAAAGAATCCAAATTTTTTCGAAATAGACATTGAGTGCACAATTTGTCAAGAGTGCACATTGATTGTGCAAGAATGTGCAAAGAGCTTGTCTAAGAATTAGTAGACCATATCTTGCAATGGCCTCAAAACATTCAAAGGTGAATTATAAAAATTAAAGAATACAATCCTAAGAAAACTAAAATATATATAATGATATATACATCATATTTAGACAAACTAATTGATTTTATTTGTTAGTTCTCTTAAATAAATTGTACTAACAATACATGTGTTCTAAATTTTCTCTTATAAATATTCTGTAGACCTAGGGGAATAGTATAATTGACTTCAAAAATTGACTTTTCTAGTTCAAAAATGTTTTTTTAATAAAAAAATTTATAAATAATTGAAATAAAAGTCTCAAAACATCACCGTATTGAGATTTGAAGGTTTGGATCATAATTAATTTCTTAGGAACTATAAATTTTCAATCCATAGTCAATTTAGGAAGGACTTTTCAATTTTTGGTTTCAAAATTCAAATTGTACGAGAAATATTAGTTAGTGAAGTAGACAATCTAATCTATAGATCCCATTTTACAACTTTTCATAACATTCAATAACCTAAGGGGGTTTGCCTTTTGTCCCCTTCATGCAACCATCTTCAATATTCATTCGAAATTGAAGCTCCAAATTTGAAGACTTAATAACTTGATGACCATGTTATTACCATGCTTAGGGGATCACACTCCTTGTAATTTAAGGTATACACTTGAATTAACCCCTAGAGGACCAAGGTGAGTTTTATAGCAAGATAGAAATTATGGGCAAGTACATGTGACCATCCCTTCAAAATTGGTAGGCCCCCTTGTCCTGCCTCCCCTTCTCCAAGTAGAAAGTCAATAGCAGTAGATCTAATTAAAAAAAATGACCCCCCTCCCTTGACGTTGATTTGAATTTTAAAAACAAAATGGGAGCCGTTAATCCAAGATAAAACCAAAGTCAACACAGTCATTGGTCCATTGAGAGAGCTTAGGGTTACTTGCCAAAGTTCCCTACAACAAATTAAGCTAGGGTTACCCTTTTAAAGCAATGTCTAAGTACCTCGACATACAGACTTAGGATTACAAACGCTAGTGAGATAGGGTTGTCTTGCATGTGTCGAAGTAGGGTTGTTGAAGACAATTCAACATGTTCCAGCCAAATTATTCAAGTGATAGTTTGGGGTTGGGATTTTGATTGAATTTCTATTGATTTTAGCTTTGTTGCATTTTGGGGTAACTAATCAAGGTATCATTAGTAGAGTCTTGCATCTCTTCCTTATAGTGGATTAACTGGGAGGAGGAAGAGCAATTAGTATTGTGCCTAAGGTTTGGAGTGTTGGAAATCAAAGCCTTATTTGTTCATTTCCAGAGTGTGTCAAGCAGACTATGTATATTAAGCTTGAGATGCATAATTTGTCCATAGTTTGTTGAACTTCAGCTTCAGATGATAAATTGTTCATTCATAGTCTACTTGACTAAGTATGAAGCTTCATATAATAAAATGTTTGTTCATAGCCCAGTTTCGAATTGATCCAGAGCAGATTAATAACTTACCTTTGATGAAAATTGTTTCTTATTCACTAATTGAGCATCAAATTTTGGACAACTAAGTCTTGGCCAAAATTCATGGAAGTAGAGTCTTGAGTCTTTGTGTTGGAGTGGATTGACTGGGAAGAGGAGGAACAAGTGGTAGCCTATGCTTAAGGTTCACAAATTGAGCATCAAATTTTGGGTAATTAATTGAGCATCTCATTATTGAATGCTGGAAGGCTTTTAATTGCTTATGTTGATGAATTCCATATCCCCCACTTTCTGAATATGAAGTTGATATTGATATTTCTGTTGTGCCATATTATAATTGGCACTGCCTATTGTGAGCTTCCAATTCGTCACTTCAGACTAATAGTGTGTTTTTTTCACTTTTTGTAGTTTAGTAGGTAATTAGGCATAAAAAGCCCGGAAAAGAGCCTAAGGTCAAAATAGGTTGTAACATACCAAATTAAGTATTTGCCTTTCTTGAGGAGGAAAAAGGGCGGGTAGTTCCATTAGAGTGAAAATGGCCTTGTGGAGCCAAAGGTGCAATCCGTTTGCCAATTGGAGTTAAACTCCAAAAGTTAGAAGTGGACGGGCAAAGAAATGTAGAAGTCAACATTAATTTAAAACCATAGAACTTGTGAAAATTAGAGTTAGGACGTTCCCCTCTTGGGGACGAGGTTCTCGGCTCATGAGTGGTGGGAGCTTAATTGTCAACCCCCTTGCATGGGGAGATATCCCGAGGCAATCTAGGATTTGTCAATGCACGAAGTAGATTAAAATCTTTTAGGAAATCTAGGGTTTTTAGGGTTTCCATCCGTGGAAACAAAGTTCTCGGCTTGTAACTTTGAGGGGAGCCAGGGTGTCCATCTTCCTATAAAAGGGGGGGCCCTTTTCCTCTCATTTCACTCCCGTTTTGTATTTGGGTCCGTTGGGTTCACTTTGTTGGAACTTTTGGCGTTTGGCCAAAAACCTTGGTGGTATTTGTCTTTTTGTTGCTCTCTTTTGCTAGTCTTTTGCTCTCTTTTGGTTAGTTTTGTTGCAAGTTGTGGAGGTCTTGGGATTCCTTTTGCACCTCGTTCTATTGTTATTAAGTCTTAGGTTCCTTTGTAGTTATCTCGTCTTGAGTTAGTTTTAGTCTTGAGCTCTTAGTCTACTAACCGAGGGGAGGGCTTCGTGCCTTTTTCTTTTTGTCTTGTCACGTGGGGAGAGTGTCTATGAGCCCCTAATTCATCACCAGAGGCTCACTCTTTTTTTTGTATTTTTTCATTTTAAATGCAATTTTATATACCAAAAATCCCTAGAAGAATGTAGAACCAAAATAGATGGACGTGTCACATACCAATATAGTATTTGGTCTAATTTTAGAATATTATAACTGGAATGGCACAACCACGAGTTGTAAATAGGTTAGAACCCAACTAATCGTGGCAAATTGGTCAAATGCAAGTGATGGGCGTTTTGAGCTCAAAACCGCACATGGAGAGGACATCTATAGGCTAGAATTGGTTGAGGGAACCCTGATAGGGCATAGGAGTTAGTTCTTGGAGATAGGTTCTAGTTTCTCCATTTCATCGACGAAATAGTAGAATCCCAATTGTTGGCTTGCAAATGTTTAAAACATCAAGACGGGACCATGGAGGAATCTCAGGTCCAAGGAGGGTGTTTTAGGGTTAAAACCACGCCCGGGAACCAGCGGTGAAGTTAGTTTGCCAAGATTCCCTCTAGTGTAGAAGATTTCTCGGCCATTGATAATTAAGCGAGGGGGTGGATTTTGTCCCCCTAGGCTGATGTGTAGAGTAAAAGTATGAGCCTACATATCTGTTGTGAAATCCTATGGGAGATTCCACAAAAAAAATTCGGAATTTTCTGATAGTCAGAAGATGTCTTTCCAGATGGTCAACTACCCAAATTTGTGATGGAAAATTCCTAGAAATTTTCCAATTAATAGTGAATTCCCACTAAAAATTACGATAGCTTCTTTTATGATAATAAGCTACCTTGACAAGTTTCAAGACATTTCGATAGTCAGAAGTACCCAAACTTGTGAAATTCCTCAATAATTAACGGGATTTAAAGTCCACAACAGAGTTGACCGGTGGAACAGGAGCATACGGAAGCAGAATGGGGCCCAAGATAGGTCTTTTTTCACTCCTCCACACCTATATAGAAGCCTAGGCTAGTTACTTTTGCTAGACAAGTCAACCTCTAGAAGTTGGAATTTTTCCTAGTTTTGGCGTTAAGTTGGCACTAGATTTCGTTGTGATTTTGAAGATAGAAAAAGGGGAGGGAGCATTTGAGGATTAAAAATGGCCTTTTGAAGCCAATGGTGCAATCTGTTTGCAATTTGGAGCTAATCTCCAAAATTTAGCTTAGTAGGCTAGCATAGAATGAAAACCTCAAGTTTTAGATGAAAATCCAAGATAAGGTTAACTTTGATGAACGAGAGGAGGTGGGTGCCCGGGAAATAGTATAAAAGGTCACGCCTTCTCCTCTTTCACCACCCTCTTTTTGTGTAATTGGGTCCGTTGGGTCCAATTTACATTAGAAATTGTGGCATTTTAGCCCCAAGCCTTGCAACAGTGTTTTTTGGGCACTTTTTGGCTATTGTTGTTTTTCAAGCTTGTGAGGTTTTTGTGGGTCCCTTGCATTTTGAGTGTGCGTAGTGCTAACTCTTCCAAGCTTGAGCTTGGAGGCTTTGCTAATTTATTGTGTTATTAGAAGTTGTGTGTGCTAGTTACTCTTGAGAGACCCTCTTGGTCATTCTCCTTGTTTTGTTGTGTACTAACCCTAGAGCAACCCCCCATATAACTGGCAATGCCACTTTAGGGGGCCTTTGGTTTAAGTCAATAGGGGTATTAACCTGTGCTACTAATCCTTTGAGTGTCAAAGCTCCCTTCCTTTTGGATTCCTAACATTGATGTGGTATTCTTTGGTGAGAGACATGAGGGTGTGAGGATAGTGGGCCCTACCATATGGCGAAGCTTTGAACCCCCGTGGGGTAAAAAAGTCTTAGCGGTGTCTTAAAAAGGGGAACAACAGCAAAACTTTGAACCCCCATGAGTTAAAAAGTCTTAGCAGTGTGTTAAAAAGGGGAATGACAACAAAGCTTTGAATCTTCGTGGGGTAAAAGGTCTTAGCAATGTGTTAAAAAGGGAATCGACGGTAAAGCTTTGAACCCCCTTGGAGTAAAAAGTCTTCGCAGTGTGTTTAAACCACCTCACGGGAGAACCGTGAGACCACGTGGTCCCTTTCCCCACAAGATTTAGTTCCCAAAATGGGTTGAGGACAAACCAAGGTTTAGGTCCCAAAAAATAGGCATTAAAGGTAGAGACGAAGTGAAAAGTAGAATGAGGTGGTCATCTCCACAAGCTAATGCCACCATCCACTAGCACAAACCATGACCCCTCAAGTTTCCCTTAGAACGTAGCATAGAAGGAAGAAAAGACTATCCAACACTAGATCAGTCCAACACTCTGGGCTAGCCCAACACCCTTAGCCCTGATACCCGTAACTAGGAGGGGGTCGGGCCGGACACTGTTAAGGTCGGCTAGGTAAGGGCGCGGTGCCATAACTTGGGGTTTGAGGAGTTACAATGCAGGTTGGGGGGTTCGGGGAGTTGTTGGGTTGGGAGGGGGTTATACAACAACTGTTGCACAAAGAAAGAAAAGGAAACCGGGGAAGTCCAAGGATTAGGGAGAAGGGGAGGTGGAGGGAGAGAAGTATAGCCCTTGGACTAACACCATAAATGGAGTGGGGAATCCAACGCCCTATCTCCTACACACAACACAAGGACAAGGAAGACAAACAAAGTGGAAATGGTGGAAGGCCAGAAGAATGGAAGGATGACGAGGGGGAAGGCAATTTGAAAGAAAGGAGGGAGAGTAGATAAGGTAGGAGGTGAAATCCTCTAGGCTTACTTAAGCCCTTAGATAAGAATTAGGTGATCACCAGGAGATTAAGTGTGAGATGTAAGTATAGGACGTAAAATGTAGGATGTAAGACATAGGACATAAAAAGTAGTTCAACTTTGGAGGATGGTATGACGTGCCTTAGGATTAGCTTTGTAGGTAGAGGTGGAGGTAGTTGGACCACTATAGTACATAGGAAAAAGAGGTTGGAAAGAAAAGGAGGACAAGGGAAAGAAATAGCATCAACTCAACAGATAAACTTTTGTACCAAATTAATTTATGATTAGAATAGTGGTTCGTTGTTTCACGGCCTAGGAATTCATGGCGGAAGAGGGAGAGCCCCCAGTGGGCATGATCAAAGACTCAAGTTCTGAGGTATGAGTTAAACCTTTCCAAACTTTCCTTAGGTCCCTAATTAGAGATTAATACCTTGGGCCGAGGCCTACCCCTAGGTCATACCGTTAGGATTGTAGGTCAGGTCTTCTACAAGGATATGAATTGAAAGAGGACGCCGTAGCTTTCCAAAACCCTAAGGCACACCCAAATCGGGCCCAAAATGGGAAAGTTATCACTGGATGAAGATTAGGGTTAGATTGGATGAGGAATAGCTAAACACCAGATTTGACAGAGAATTATATCGAGTAGAAGGAGAAAACCAATTAGGGTCCAAGGCTGAAGAGAACAATTGATTCCAAATTATAGGTTAGGAGAAATCAACGGATGAAGTCTAGGTAAAGCTTGGATGAAAATTTTGTAGGAATCTCCAATCAGGGCCCAACTCCAGATCTAGGTAGGAGAAATTCTTGTAACCCATCCCTAAAAATTTCGGATCTTTATGAATTGGGAAGCTAGGTGCAATCGATGGATGAAGTTTGAGGAACCAAGTAGCAGTCAGACTTCATCCACTCATAACTTTGGCTAGGAAGGTCGGATAGGGTCGAGTTTTATGTTTTTAGAAATTGCACAAGATGAAATAGAGGTTTCTTAGGTTAGTTCTTCCCTAGCATAGGATCCATCCAAATCATCCAATAGGCCAGTCATTTGGTCGGCCAAAACATTCGAAGTAGATTAAGCGAATCTTGCAAATTTAAGGTCACTTAGGCACTTAGTAAAAAGATCCATTGCTTGGAAGGGACAATGGACCACGCTTAGATACACAAAGGTAGGAATCACTTAGTCGAAACCCAGAACTTAGTTGTGTTTGCAAATTACCAAGGGTGGGTGTCGCGCCCCTTAGTGACACTTACCACCTTAAGCTCACTTTCCAAACACTTAGCACCTTAGTGCCACTAAGGTTCACGCTCTCCTAACACTGCACATGCCACGCACCCACAATGTTAGGTTCCAACCCAAGTCACGGGGTTCCCCATTCCTCCGTGACTCCCAATCCTTTCCTTCTAATCCTTAACTCCCACAAGACACCGGGCATGTCATTTGATGACATGGGGCGGAACTTCCATTGATGTCCAAGCAATCGGTAAGGCACTACTCCCACCGGTGCTAACCGCCCTTGAATGGGACCCAACTCCCCACTAGGCCCAACCCAACTCATTTCGGGACTCACTAATCGGGACTCACCCAACGGGACTCACACCATGGCCTAGTGTAGAGTGGGACACCACCCAACCGGTATCAAGGAGTGCCCAAGCACTCCATGGTAACACACAAGTGGTGGTGAGGCTCCAACACTAACCTCACCACCCGGGGCCACTTAGGCTCACCATGGCACCATCCGGGAGTGAGGAGGGAGACCACCCCTCCTCATAGTACTCTCTGCGGGATTCGGCAGCCCCCCCCATCCTAGAGGTCACCGGGAACCCCCAAGATGCACCCCATCTTGGAAGACCACCCATTTCTCCCGATTCGCGCTACTTTGGGACTCCCGAACTTCCACCCGGCATAACTTTGCGGTCCGGGATCCAAATCGCACATGCGACCCCATTTTCGACATCTACGCGATGCGTAGATGCCGATGGACTACTCACTTGCTCCATTCGGACAAGTACTCACAAAGATATCGCCCTCCAAAGATTCGGGACACTCCCGCCGCGGCCGGGACACTCCCGGCGCGGCCAGGGCACTCCCGGCGCGACCGGGACACCCCGAACTTTGAACGCCCATAACTTTTGACTCGCAAGTCCGAATCACGCATTCTTTGGACGGCTAGAAGCGTCTTCTCAAGACCTTTCCAAGCATGTATCACACGCCCCCAAATTCGTCCGGATCAGAGCGCTACATCGCTCTGATTGCTCGGGACTCCTAGTCCCCCTCACCTCATTTCTTGCAAGGCTTGGGGAGTCACCCCCAATGTCCCCCTTGCTCACCAAGGTGGTACGGGCACGCCTTGTGATGAGGGTCGTGACAGTGGGTAATTTGGCGCTTGCAGTGTCCTAGGTCCCTATAGAGTATTACCTTCATCTTACCTCATCCTTGTCATTGTGGGTTTTGTCGGGATAGTGAAACTTTTAACGCACTAGATCTCTAGAGTCCTAGATTTGGTGTTAAATCCAAATCGAAGACGAAGCTTTGACCCTCAGCTGCTAAGCGGTATTCATCTCCAAAGTTTAGTTTCTAAAATATTTTGGGAACAAGTCAAAGTTTAGTGCCCAAAAGTAATTTCTAAGTTTTAATGGTTGAATCTTAGGTGTCTTCTTCAAGCCATAAGTTCCTTTTGGGGGACATTTGCCTCCAAGCTCCCAAGGTCCATTTGTTTTACAAGGGAAAAGAAGCAACCAACCCAGTACTAGCACTCGGGAGCCAACCTGCCGGGCCGGGTCCCAGGCAATACCAAGAGTCCATCCAACTGGTTGAGACTAGGCAATATCCCGGGAGTCCGGCGATATGAAGTCTAGGTGGGGAGTTTGGCAATTTGGGAGTCCAATGTGGGGAGTCTAGAAATTTGGGAGTCCAGTAGTTCAAGAGTCTAGCACTCGGGGGTCTAGAAAAAATAGAGGATAGGTAGAATTAAAAGGGAGAATAGAATAGGGAGAAAAAGGAGGAGAAATAAGGTAGGAAGTGGAGTAGAGTAGAAAGGGAGGAGGAGGGAAATAGAGTAGCAAGCTAGGATAGAGTCGGATTAAAGTAATCATAGAGAGGCAACATCACACACTCGTTTTCTCCACCAACACCATAACAAAACAAGTGAAGAATGAGGGACAAGGGAGAAAATTAATAGTACATTAGGAGGGGGCTCTACCTTTAGAAGTAGCTTGGTAGGACATGAGCATTGATTAGGAATTAGTGGTAGTAATCATCAATAGTTTAGTGGGAGTAGTGCAAGGGGGGTAGGTTAGTGGCCATTAATCACTTGAGTGAGGCTTTCAAGGTAGGTGGCCGGCCAACCACCTCACTCCATGTGGAGAGAGAAGAGAAGAAGGGAAGGTTGGAGGAAGAAAGAAAAAGAGGGAAGGAGTGGGAAGGAAAAGATGGGGGGTTAAGCTCGCTAAGTATACTCACATTCAACCTATAAGACTCATCCGACATTCATCCAACCCTACGAAGGTGCCATGGCAGCAAGGGATGTGTTGAAGGGAAGTCTCAGGCACCTAGATGAAGAACCCTAAGCTGAGGTATGACTCCAATGCTTCTCCTTCCATTTAGGTAGTTCAATTCCACAACCATAGGATAGGGCCGAGGTCTATGAGTGGGTAGCGGCCTTAGAGCCGAGGGTCAGGTCAGATTTAGCATTAGAATCATAGAGTAGATGTTGAGGGTGTTCCATGAGTATAAAAAATGCCCCAAACCGACTCATAACGAGGAAGTTATGAGCGGATGAAGTTTGAGGGTCCAACATGGATGAAGTAGGGTGAAATTCATCCATCCGCGCCCGAACTTGGAACTCGCACACTAGATTATAGGATAGGGTTAGGGTCCAAAAATCACTATCATCCGAGTCGGAGAGAAGGTCCAAAGGGATAAATGAAGTTTAGGTAGCCTCTTCGAGGGTTAAACTTCATCCGGCTGTAACTCCTTGTAGGAACGTCCGATTTTCGAGCATTTTAGTTTTTTAGAAATGGCATGAATTGATCTTTAAGTTCGTGGTGGTCGACTTGGGTCACTTTTTGTTAGTAGAAAGTCACAACAATCAAGGAATCAAGGCAATAGCTCGACTTTAGGATAGTTTGGGGGTTCACAATGAACTATAGGACTTAGGAGGCTTAGAAAAGATCCATTGCTTAGAAGACACAGTGAACTAATGTTAGACCCCATTAGAATAGAGTTCACCCCTCAAACACTAGAACTTGGTTGTGCTCATATGTTAGCCAAGGGTGTGCAAATATCCCTTCACACCTATGTCGCAAGCCATGAAGGCAACAACCTGTGAAGGAAAACAATTGGAGATAGAAAATACAGGAGACTCCTCAGCATAATGGTGGTACTTTGGTCTATTTGTAATGGTATATTCATGGGAATGATTGTCTTCCAATGAGGACATGTCATGTGTATAATAATTTACCATCTCACTTTCAAATGGCTTTCGACATGGTTTGTCACTATCTATTCAAAATAGGCAATAATTACCTACTACAAAATTTTGGGCAAGTTTGAGTGACTAGAGATTTCTATATTTGTGGCCCAAACTTTAATAGAAGATGTGGACAAGGAATATCTTTCATGTGCACTAAATATTAGGACATTTGGAAATATGAGTCAAAAGTTATAGCTTAATATATAGTTTGTTTCTCAACTATGTCAGTCCGGGCAAATCTAAAAAAAATACTTTTTTTGAAAATAAAAACTTGAAATTGATTTTCTAAATTTCTATATACATAGAAAGCTTTGAATCATTCCATTTTGATTAATGAGATGAGAGTTAGGAAGAGTTTTAGTTTGTGGGCAAGTATGGATTCTCTACTCTAAAATAAACTTTGAAGTCCTTTATTTTACTCAATTTTCAATATTTTTGGAAAATTATAAAAACTTTAGGTGTAGATTGTTTATTATAACATTACCACCATTGGGATAGGCATTTTTCAATTCCATTAATAAATTGTTAACAATTTAGTATTTTAAATCATTCTTTACATCTTTCTACTTACTATTTGTTTCCTATATGTTACACAATTCCAAATGATTTGAGAATTTTTCGGTTCTTGGAAAACTTACCTTTAACAATGAATTTAAAGAAGCACCACCATTTTGGACATTTTTTCATACAAATGTGATCTTATGAAGTGCAACTATCCGGTTTTTCACAAGGCCAAAAAAGGATTCTTGTCACTTCAAATGCTAATATCTTGCAATCTACACTATGGAAATTTCTAAAATTTTTTTTAAATCTTTTCAATCTAGTTTACTACAAGATCCTATGGTTACATGTGTCTAAAAATGATATCTTTCAAAAAATTGGTACTTGTATTAGAAATGGCAGTTTTTGAGAGTTTTTGGTGATAATATAGCTAAGGAACTTTAGGGATTAAGAGGGTATTTGATGTGGGGTTATTTACCTTCATTATTGCATTTAATATGATAATATTTTTACATTAAAAGCTACCCAATCAATCTATCCATTTTATCATCCACATAAATTATTCGTCCTTATCTATACTCACAGTACTATAAATTTTTGGCACAACCCCTACATGTTAAGGCTAACTTATTAGTAAACATTCCTACTACATGATGTTTTTATATAGCCTATAATATATATATATATATATATATATATATATATATATATATATATAATAAATATGTGAAATTTTTTAGACCTTATAGTAGCCCTACTAATATATAAAATTTTGCCCCTTTGAATTAAATGGACCCTATCTTTTAACTCAAGTAGTTTTCTAAAAACTCAAGAGTAATCTCCCCGGGTTACCATTCTAGATTTTTAGGCAAGTTTACATTAAAGCAAGTTCAAATTTTGATCATTTAAAATGTAACATAAATGTCATATTGAAGAATGGTTGACATTTCTACGTTACTCGACAATTGTATTTAACCCCTAAAGGACCAAGTTGCATTTTTTTGGCAACATAGCAATTTTGAGTAGCTCACTATAAATGGAATTTTTATTTTCTTTCTTTGAAATTTTCACTCAATATGGATTGAGGTTTTTTCTTAAGACCCAAGAATTTTCATGACTTTTGACCACATGGTTAAAAGTTATTGTATGATATGAAGTTTTTTCCTTGGTTGGGTAGTCTAAGTACATAAAAAAATCCCTTTTTTTAGAAAATGTTTTTGAATTTTTTTTTCTAGATTAGTATAATAATATATGTGTGAAAAACATTGAACCATTCCATTTTGATTAATGAGATGAAAATTATGAGGAATTTTAGTTTGTGGGCATGCAATTATAGATCCCCTAATCTAAAATAAACTTTGAAGTCCTTTATTTAACTCAATTTTTTATGTTTGTGGAAAAAAATAAAGTCATAGGATGTAGATTGTTCATTACAACATTACAACCATTGAGATTGGATTTTTTCAATTCCATAACTAAATTCTTTAACAATTTAGTATTTTGAATCCTTCTCTACTTCTTTTTGCTTACCATTTTTTTCTTTATATGTTGTACAATTCCAAATGATTTGAAATTTTTCAAGCATGTAGTCAGATTTTCTTGAAGAATGAATCCAAAGAAGCATCACCATTTTGGACATTTTTTCATAGAAATGTGACCTTGTGAAGTGTAATTGCCTAGTTTTTTGCAAGGCCAAGGGAGGATTTCTGTCATATCAAATTATATTAGTATCTTACAATCCATGAGGTGGAAACTTTTGAAATTTTCTCCACATCTTCTCAAACCACTGTACTACAAGAGTATATAGTTACATGTCCAAATATGTTTTTGTTTTTTTCTAAAAATAATATTGGTACTTGTATTAGAAATGGCAGTTTGGGAGCATTTTTGGTGAAAACATAGACAAGGAACTAAAATGGTTAAGGGAGAGTAGTAATGGATATAAGTGCAACAATTGTATTCCCTAAGCTAGTTGAAATAAATCACATCAAGTCCTAATTTAATATTTTCTCACAATTTTTGACATATATCTTCCTAGCTACTAATGAATGTGGAATATTGTACACCATATCATCCATGGGATGAAATGATGTGGAATATTGTACATCCTTCCATCCATGGGAAGGTAGTCCTTCTCATTGCTACTGAATGTTATGATGGTTGAAAATTGTCATTAAATTATTATATTAAGTTGCTATGTGTAATACATCTTCACAATTTTGAAAAATTGGACTATCTTTTGATCCTTAAGGAATTAAGCCATTAAGGATTGTTCTATCATGTGATGAAAGAAATCCTAAAATTTATGCTCAATCTTGTGTCAGGTGCAAAAATGAGTAAATGACAAAACAATTCAAATGTTTCATACTTTCACCATGTCAAAGATTGAATATTCAGCAAACAAGTTACTCCGTACATACTTTAGAGAAGAGGAGATACTACATCTTGGAGTCAAGGAACACGTAGGATAGTCATGAATGCATAATGAAAGAGCGTTGACAAATGAATAGATCTGCCAAGCAAATAAACTACCTTTTGCATGAACCAAAAGAGCCACAGTGTCACCCTTATAGCATTGCTGAATGATTACCGCTGAAAGGGCTTCTGGTAAGACTAACTTATTGAATTTTCAAAACTAACAACCAGATCCCATTATTCCCATGAAATCAAAGATTCTACTTGTTAATGGACATGTTGTACAGTGTACTGTACAGTACATAATTACCTTGAAGGAAGCAGTTAGATTGAAACGTCAAGTCCATCAAATTGGCGATATGATACGTGCAATTTTAACATTTTACAAGGATATGCAAGTTTGCTATGCAAATTGTATTTCATCCACTAGTAGACTAGGATTTCCAGCTCCATCCCCTCCAGGCTCCCTGTGTCATTGCATTTCCTCATTTGCCTGAAGTGCCATTGAAATGACTTTGTGCCCATTTGACGAAATCAAACTTTTTGACAAATGATAAGATGCTGAATTGCTGACTAGTAGGGCCGGGCAGTCGATCTGGGGAAAGCATATCTAGACCGGTCATAAGAAAATAGGAAAATCTACTACGTTAAGATCTAAACATGCACGGTCATCTCAGTAATTATCGCCACTTGAAATGAATGCAAGCTGTACATTTTAGGTGACGATTATGGGTGCACATAGCAAAGAATTGAAGAAGTTACTAAACTTGTCAGTGTCTATCACTCTCGAGCAAGAATCAAACAAGAACGTGGATTCGTCAGTAGTACAGACTCGCAGAGTACTTCTCCAGCAAGCATTGTAATCATATTCTTTAAACTGGCATGCCTGATACAGACCTCCAAAATTTTCGAATTCTTAAGCTCTGAAAACTGGAACTGTTGTTGATTTGAGGTTTAGACAGGGTGGCTGAAACTGCACCAATTTAAAACTAATACAAGGCAATTTTAATGATATTGGCAAATTTCCGATTGCCAAAAATGAGACGCACAAGTGCTTTTACGTATGTTGATAGTAGGCCGGACCGGTAAAGATTTCTCTTAAATCTGTACAATTGTGCAGAACTTCTTTCCGTGAAATTGATAATCTATTGGAAATTCCATTGCGTGAGGTTACAGATAGAAGACTTTCAAACTGTGCCCTGCCAAGGGCAAGTCAATACTATTGCACTCCATCAACCTGCTAATGGAGCACCATCACTGTGAGCGTCTTTCCTTCGACAACAAAAACCTAAAGTATGGATTGTGCTTTGCAGAGAACTCACCATGGATATTGTTTTTCAGCACGATGATTAGAAACTTAAAGATCACATTAGAATTTAGGAATCTTCAATTCATTTCAACAGTGTATCGATTGAAGATTTTAAAGACTCATACCAAGAGCACGATACTCTTTAGCTGGAGCGAAAGATGGAACATCTTTATTGAAAGGGCCAAATCACACATTACCTGTACAGAAAACCTTGATCAAAGTCTATTGTCATCATAAATTTTTTATAGCCAGCTTAGGTTACGTAGCTAATAAGCGAAATTATTGAAAGCCAGCTTGGAAACCCCTGACGGAACCTTAGCAGCTGCTTTGATTCTAAGCTGTATATGAAAGTAGACATACTGCATCAAGAACTAAGACTTAAATGTACAAAGTATATTCTATGACTACATAACTATTAAGCCTCCACACACAACAAAGTACATACATAGTCAAGTATATCTTTCCGAAAGGCCCTTCAAAGCAGCCTCGATCCACACATCCATGACCCTAGCTTCAGTGTTCCAGCGTCAATCTCCAATTTTTGTAAGTACTCTATTTTCTGCAGCCATATGTACAGAAACACTGTCAGTACGTGACTAGCTCCAGAAATCCAACAACCAAATCTGTAGAACAGCTATAACTCGGTCCGCAATTAGGCACCATCACGCACGTACCTCCACAAGTTCCATCTCCACTGCATTAAATCCAAACTTCACCTTGCGTTGAGACCCTCAACTGAACCGTATCATCTCCACTAGGCACTGAATAACTGTAAGTTAGTCAAGCGCCAAAGAGATCGATATACAGCTGACCACCTCCTGCACGTCCGGGAGAAACCAGATTCGCAGAAACCTGAACTGCGCCGCCTGCTGCAGACGCCTCACCAGGCTGAAGAATCCAATTCGTAAGAGGCAAACGTCGTGCCACAGGACGAATCACGCCAGGTGATTTCGGCGATTTTGGCGACTTGGACTCGGACAGCCGTGGATTCTCCAAAGCATGCAGATTACGTCGTTGCATGACCAACCAATCACACGCCTCCTGAAACTGACGCGTCGCCTCCTGCTTGGCTTGCTCAACGGTGGTGCCTTGGGACGAAATTAATTCACCCAGCTTCGAAGTGGGTCCAACAGATTGGAAAGAAAGGCAGCTGCTGCTCGCATAGCCCGACTCTTGGCTCTCCGGGCTGCCAGACGAGTCACCTTCTCTATCGGCTGAATAAGCTTGAGTGCCAGACCCATCCGAGCCAGTTTTGGAACCAGTGCTCATGCTTACTGACATAAATCGGTGGGCCAGTGGAAGCGGATTTGCTATGATGAGGCGGGTGCTGGAGGTTGGGAATTGTGCAGGTGTGGTTGGAGGTGGGGGAGCCACGGTCATGGGCTGAAGAATTTCGTCGGGAAGTACTGAAGTGGACGCAATCCCTGGTTGATGACTTGCAATTTCTGGTTGACGACTTGCAATTGGTTTGCTTGTGGTATAATTGCAACGCCGTGGCCGATTCCTTCGCAGTGGAGCAGGCGATCCTGAGGGCTCTCCCTCTGTCATGACCTCCCGCAGGAAACGAGTAAGCGGGTCTCTCCCTCTCGCACGCTTCTTTGCTCCCGAAGACGATTTAGACTTGTTTCTGTTCTTCCTCTTTCCTGTCGTCCTCGCTAACTGTCGGTCGGATCACGGTAAACCAGTGCGTTAGTTCGTTTCTGCATGGATTTCAGACTTCAGACGTACTGGTGGTATTCAGTTGTGTGTTTTCAATGTAGAGATTAGATCTAGCTATTTGAGAGCGATACCTAGGTGATAGTATTAGTTGCTTTGCATTCAAAGTTCTGTGCTTAGCATAACATGGCGTAATGTATGCAAGTGCACATGATTCCATTAAGTGTCGTACCGAAGTGGTTTCTGAATTCAAGATGCTGGTACCTGTCTAGGAGGTGCTTCCTCGGCTACGGCGACAGATGCAGGTTCGATGATTTCCTTCAGGGCACTCTTCTCTTGAACCTTTAAAGTCTTCCGAAAATACGTACGTGTAGGTTTAGGAGATGTTGATTCAAGTTCCTGCCAATAGCGGTGAAGCACCAAATTAGGATGTGACTTAATTTCGTTCTCTGGATTACTGGACGTAATGAATTAAACCAAAATTGCAGAGTAATTGATCGGATCGGTTTCTTTTGACATTAACTAATATGTCATTCAAGCTGGTCATACGCATCTATATCATGGGAATTCAGTACTAATGCTAGCTGCGACACATTCGACAGTAGCTAGAACAAAGCCAGTTGTGCTACAAGCTGAACAGGGATTTCTCTTAAAATGTCACCTGAAAGCATTTATGTCTTGTACCTGGCTACGAGGAGTTGCGGTTGACACGGGGGCTGTACTGTCCTGTGCTGCAGCTGATGCCTCTGATTTCACGGTCTTCTTGGGACACTGCCGCGTCGGCGGTGCAATAGCAACTTCCAGGATAGGAAGTGCAGCTGCCTGAGTTTGAATCGAAGAGTTAGACTTGGCTGCAGCACGCTGAGCACGTTTTGAAGCCCTCGTGGAAGGCTTTGAGCCTACCACCTGGAGAGCCGCGACCATGCAGACTGCACGAGACTCTGTCAATAGAAACCACAAAAATGCATCAGTGGTCGGTTACATATGACGAATCAATTTAATTTAATTTAATTGGTCCAAACCGGTACCGTAAGTAAATGTTGTCCTTCTCTGAGATGCTACAAAAGCAAGGTAATTAATTGATCAACGACATGTAGCCACTCTGGAAATCAGTGAGTTGAAATATGGTTTCATGAGAGCGGGGTTCGAAAACACTTACTGCGCTTCTGTTTGATCTTCCCAGTTGCTGGCCTGACGCTCCTCAAATGATGAACGTCCAGTATTTTCGCAGCCATCTCGTAGTTTCTTCGACGCTTTGCCTCCTGCAGAACGGCCCTGCTCGCATTTAGGAAAGGAGGCAGTGAGTCAGTCACACATGGTAAACTCAAGTTAGATGTCTACACACCAGTTTTCTAAAGTACGTGATGAATGCAAACACAAATTGGTTGTTCTTTTTTTATGTAAACATGCATGCCCATCATCAAAATTTCAAGAAAGCAATTGAATGTATAGACACGCCTCCAGAAGAGAGTTGGAAAGCTAGATCCAGTGTCTCTATAAGCTGATATGCAGCTGAGCGTAATGTGAAGTCATTGATTGAGGATGAGGCCCTGATCTAGGAGCAATGATGTATAAATGTATAATTGTACCTGAGTGCTTCTTCCTCCGTCTTGAAAAATCCAATGTGCTCGTGTGACCTGACGTGTATCCATGATTGTAAAAGGACCATGGTAAGAAAAGGATCCATGGCATGTACACACTGAAAGTGAGAACTTCAGCATAACTAGAAAGTTACCTCTAATGATAGTTTGTAATAGGACAGCAATTAATAGGAAATTCAAGAAGGCCGGAACTCTTGAAATGGCTTACTCTTTCTCCTTCCTTGGTCTGTAGGATGCAGAAAACAGATTGGATTTCACCTTCGCGACTCCTGGGTATCTGACCTCCTCGCCATTTTGTCGGCTCTCTCGTCGAAGGTAAACCACCATCTGCCCATAACTCAATCTTTGCATCTGCCATTATAAATTAAACCCTCCGTCACAGTCACTGACGAATGCTCATGAGCACTGAATACCTCATCAAAGCTTCGAAAAATCCACATGATAGAGCAGACTCAACATTAGTGTTTACGCAGTTTTTCAAAATGGAGCACCTTTCACTAAACTGAACTGTCTTCCTGATGTTTACTGCTCAATACAGAACGTATATTAAGGCTTATATATTTCAGAAAATCGATACTTACGAACTCATATTCCTGTTGATATCCTTCGGGTTTGAAGTTGATTTCGGCATCAGGTCCAAACAGGAAGAGAGCGGCTCTGTCATACACCCTGCAGCATCCATTTCATGTTTTAGGAAGTGAAGTGGGTAACAATGGCAAGTGAGCATAGTCACGATTGAAGGTAATAATGAGACTTGACACATTATTCAAACTTCTCAACATGGATCACATGTACTCTCTAATTATTTAAGTACCGAAGTCTATATCAACTGTTAGATAGTCTTCTCTGGCATGATCGAGCATTTATCACATGCACAGCACCAACAGAGACAACTCGACCACTTTTATAAATGTTAGATTAGTAGCAATTGCAAATTTGTGAGGAAGGGGTTGGCAAATTACTGTGCGGCATGAGTCTTGGTAATAGATGCGCCTGCCAAACGATCCATGCAGAGGAGATGAATTTAGCCGTCAGATTTTTCACGCATACGGGATATTCATCAGAAATTTATGTACAAAAAACATCATATATAAATTTGTGACAGAGGTACTCCGCAAGTCATGATCAGCAATGTATGCATTTAAATGTTTTAATCTTTTGTGGAAAGCATCATCTCATCATGAGAGATTTTGTTGAGTATGCTCTCACCAAGATAGAGTTGTTCGCCATTGTGCCTGACATCAAACAGAACAGAACATGTAGTGTACATAGTTAATAAACAGAACAGAGCATATCCTGTTCGTAAACAAGGGTCTATTAAACTGAACTGCAAAGTCATGCAATACAAGCGTAACTGACTAACTGTTCCATGCATTGACAAAACATGCAGAGCCCTAGGTAACAAAGTTTAGCATCCTTTCACGAAATATATAGAACAATGCTCGTGATCAATCGTACCAGATATGCGCTTCCCACTTCCAGGTTCTCTTATACAAATTAACGCCGCGATACTCCGATGTCTTGCTCTTGGGACCGTGTCGGCATTGTGTCCACTTCCGCTTCCTCGCAGCGGTTTTCTCGCTGCACAATATAGCAGGGGCCTCCTCTTCCGGTGCGCGGAAAACGCCAGTCTCAAAGTGCCTCCCCGGGAGGCCGTCCATCCCCCAAAACTTCTTGCACGAGACACACAAAGAACAGGGTTGGCAACGGTCGGGTACACGCTCCTCTGAAGCCGATGAGTCCGAGGGGGGCGCGTCCACGGTCTGCTGAACTTGTGGCTGTGGATGTTCATCAGCAGTCTTGAGTGGCGACCCACCCTCGCGGGTGCAACTTGTAAGGCTGCAAGGCGCAGGTGAGTTTGGGAGTGCGTCCAGTATTTCCTCTGGAGTCTCTTGGTAGGACGACACACAATCGTTGCAAGACGGGGCTACAAAGCTGCTTACAGCACTTGGGTTTGGCGTCTCTCCTGGCGAAGGCGGCGTTGGAAGGGGGCTCATGCGCGAGTCCTTGCTGTCCTGCATCTCATCATGAGTCGATGGGGCGGGAGTAATTGCTGTCGCAGCAAGCTCCAGCGCCACTCCGAGCACAGCGCGACGAGCGACAGGCGACGGGTGAAGGAAGCCCGAGGTCGGTGAGGCTGGCAACCTTAGGAGTTCAGGGAGGCTCGCAATTGAGCCAAAGAAGCGGTGACGGGCGTATTCCAGTCCATAATCTCCTTGGAAGTGGCCACCGACCGTGGGGACAGGAAGAAACACGCCCGCGTCGAAGGCGGTCTGCGAGAACTCGAAGAGCTGCTGCAAACACTGCTCTCCCTGGGAGCTTCTCACGTACGCCCCGTAGAGCGGCTTCCCGTTGCTGGAGGTCGCCAGGACGAATCGGACCAGCCCCGCCTTGGGTACTCCTCTTAGCTCTGTGATGGCAAACTCCGCCGGTCCGGAAGCGTTGGACAGGGAGGATACGAGACTGCGAGCTGCAACAGGCACGGTGCCTTCCCAGGAGAGGCCGTCGAGAGACTCTGGAGCCAGGGCAGCGGCATTGAAGGTGCCATTGTTGATCGCAGGCAATTGCAAGAGCCGCTTGAACTCAATCCACTGCGAGTAGACCCGCTGCATCTCGGGGGATGTTAGGATTGCTAATTGCGCCGGAACAGGCGACCCCATCGTGCATTCGTTCACGTCGAAGTTGTCGTCTCCTGCAAGGGACGATCCGCGACAGATCACTGACGCCGTAACAGCAAGCTCGTCCTCCATGTCGTCAGAAATACAAGCAAACTCTTACTCGGTCACACAGTCACAAACCCCTCCGATTTCTCCCTAGGAGCCCAGATCGATCAGAACTCCCAGGGGCCAAAGTAGCAGGGTAGGCCCGCGCTAGTTAGCTAGCTCGCTATTTCTTCAACAGCTCTCCCAAGGTGCGACCGTGCAAACTCACTCGGGATACAGTCCTCAATCACTCACATGCAAGAGCCCCCACTCCAGCACTCCGAGACCGCACTCAGAGCTCTTGAGTACAGCGCCAAAGCTGGTAGCGGATCTCAACGCAAGGAAACAAATCCGACACGAGCATCCACCGCAAGAGCTAGCTAGCTACCCAGTCTATGATCGAAAATATATGTTCGCCCAGGGCAGCTTCCCCGTGAGCCAGCGTTTTAAGCTGCTCGCTCCAGAAGGTCAGGCACGGGCCCAGTGGCGGGTGGACCCCTGAGCAACGGGCCGGGTCTGTCCTTCACGGAGACCGCGGGTGATGCAGAGGATGAAGCGACCTTTCCTGCGACGAGCAGAGACTGTAAGAGATCGATCAGAGCACTCAGTGCAACGTCAATTACTGCGGGGATCTCGGATCATGCTGCAGCTGGAAGTCGGCAAGCACTTGGTCATGCCATGGCAGTCATGAGCGAGCGAGCGAACCTCAGGGGCTAGGTAGCTAACTCTCCACCTACAGTGGTGTACTGCTGCAAGCTCGTCCCCTTGGCTTGATGATGAGGCAGATCTGATAGCGAATTGAAGGGTACTGGAGCAGAGAGGTGAACGGGCAGCACGCGGGTGGTAGCGAAGGTCACAGCTAGCTAGCGACGGAGCGCGCTAGTCGTGATCGAAGCTTGAATGCGAGCGATGCAAGCAACAAATGCAGCAAATGCGGTGTCGGGGGCATTCTACACCGCTGCTTGCGTATTAATACTTACGCAGGCTGACCGGGACGAAGCTTCTGTTGACCAGTTGACCGTCTTGGACCCTGATCAAGGGCCATGGCTGACCTTCATGCGAACCCCAGTTCTTCTCGTTGGGCACAGGATCGGCTTGGCACTTGATTCTCTCAATGAGCAAATTCAGTGGGAGGGAGGAGACTCAGGAGAGCCCACCGTCTTGGTTGTTGCTCACATTTAGACTCATCGGATTTACCTTTTTATTTGAAAAATTGGGAAAATTTTGTGTGTATTTTGGTCAACGTATATTTATTATTCTAGAAAACAAAAGATACAATATAGATGGTAACTATTGTGCCCTGTGTTGTTACCACAATCAAAATTAAAGGAAAAACAATTTTTTAATTTGTAAGAACTTCGAAATTCAATAACTTTCACACAGTAGGTCTAATTGCCACAAAACAAAGCCCATGCACCCCTCTTCATAGAATGCTCTCCGAGTTTATTAAGAATGCAACCGGGGGACACCCAGTTATGAGATCTCAACGTAACAAACTAAACAAACAAACAAAACTTAAGGTATGGATTGAAAAATATTCACTTTAGCCTCCCATTGTGGACTATTGGAGAACTATTTTTCTCTTTGGGGATGCTAATGTAGTAATGTGGTTCTCATAATTCCTGACACCATTGCACCACAATTGGGGGACACATAGTTTCAAAGATCTCAATATAACAAACAAACAAAACTTAAGGTATAGATTGAAAAATATTCACTTTAGTCTCTTGTTGTGGACTATTGGGGGAGGGTGATTGCAAGAAATACTTCACGTTTGTTTTTTTTAAAACCAAAGTTTTTGGCCATAGGACTAGTAGTACTACGAAGACCTGTCAAATTTGCCCATCAATAGTGTGCTTGTGAATCTGAATTATCAATTTCTATGCTTGTGAATCTGAATTGTCAATTTTTGTGCTTATGAATTTGAACTGTTGATTTAGTATTGTGTAGTACTATGTAGTACTATAGACTCTTCCAAAGTACTACACAAGCCATTGGCAACAAAATATAGCAAAAATAGGATTTATTGACTTTTGATTTTTAGTAATTCAAAAAAATTCAAAAAATTTCCATAAAAAAAATCATTTTACTAGAGAAGATTGCACTCCCATTGCACCAAAAAATTCATGTAGGAAAATTTTTCCCTCTTTGTAGCATTTGTACAAAGTAAGGTCACTTTGACCCTATGTGCGCAATCGACATGTTGCTATTTTTACAAAAATTCTTTGTCAATCTTTGAAAAGGTAGGACACCTCTAATATATCCTATCACGAGCTATATTCTCATAATCCACCAGGTTAGTAGTAAATAGTTTATAATTATACAGAATTTTTCCAAAATTCTAATAGGTAAATAGGATTAGAATCCTCTTAGCCTAAACATCTCATTAAGGCTGAGAGGATGCTCCAGGTGTTCCGTAATAGGATTCTGGACGGAACCGGATTCCGGAAACCTGGATAGCGATAGCCTACGGTCTAGAGTTTCGGCCTAGGAATCTAGGGATCCGTTACGGGTAAACGGTCCGCTTCAGGAACGGTCGGTAGGATGACAGGTACTTAACCCCGCCACTCCCATTTCTCCTTCCTCTTTCTTCCACAACTGTTTTGTGTGTGTATAGTTGAGAGAAAGAGTGGTGAGTTAGTGATCATTTCAAGAGCTATTGATTGTCCAGATCTCAGTTTATCTTTAGTTTGCAATGGCAGAGGGGGATATCCGAAAACCGTTAGTAACGGCATGGATGATTTGTCCAACCATTCCGAAAAGATTGAGAGAGAGAGAGAGAGAGAGTGCAGTTGGAAGATGACCTGAGTGAGATAGGTTGTATCGGCCTATTCTTGAAGCCATGGACCGTGAAGAATGATAAGATGATTCAAGAGCTTATTGTAGGAGCCTCGAATCAGTATGAGTTGATAGTGAGAGGGCGATCCGGAACTTGGATAGATGAGGTCTGGGCCAAGGTATACGGATTCTCCCAAAAGGGATCCAGATTAGCCTTCTGGACAGATAAGTTCGAGGTAGGAAAGTTTAGAAATGCAACCCATTCCAAAGAGGGGTATGCCATCAGCGACTGTCTAGATGCAAGGCAAAAGGAGGTCCTAGAATTTCTGATCCCAATCTTGTATCCGGAAGATCCAGACCCGAGCAGCGTTGAGGATGACTCCAGTGAAGGCAACTCTGAAAGCGACTCCAAGGTCATTCATCCGGGCACCAACAAGTCAAGGCGGGAGCAGTTAGAAGAAAGCGTGAAAGGCGAAGTAGTTAGAATGTAGTTAGTTAGGATTTGAATTTTGAATCTGATCCGGGTTTCCAGGCATGGGCCCGGGTTTCGGATTTGTAGGATCCGACTTTTCCGGGTTTCTCGTGAAGTTTGTGATCGGTCACCTAGATTTCCGGGTGCCTTTTCGGCTTTGGTTGTTTGGGGTTTTTAAAGTGAGGGGCAAGTTTGTTGCCTCTCATTCCATCCTAGTATTGTAGTTTGTATCTTGTCATCCTTTCTTTAATCTGAGTCACCAAGTGGTCATTTAGGGATTGATCTGTCGTAAATCCAGTTTTCTCCTATTTTCTTGTAAAGGTATTGAAGTGTAAGAGAGAGGAAGAAAGGAGGAATCCAGATCTAAGGGGACTTGGATTTGATTTGTGAGGAACGTTTGTGACATAGTCTAGACTAGTGATTTTGGTCTTGAGCATGTGCCTTTAAAACACTGGAACGGGAATCCGATGATGAGTGGGGGGGACGCAAGTCTGAAATACTAGGGAGGGTTCCGTGCGGAGATAAGCAACTGCCAGTAGGAAGAATCCCCATATCACTTACCGGAAGGTCAGCCAAACCCTAGGATCAGTCTAGCGAACGACTAACAATCCCCATATCAGTTCCGGTTTTTGTTGGTCTATTGTTGTAGTGGAAAAGTCTAGAAGAGCTTTGTATGACCTGCCTTCCGAATTGGCCATCCGGAGAGTTGTGAGAGTGTTTCTGGTCTAATCTAGTGCAACATTTGGTCTAAGTGTGTTTTGTGTAGTTTAGAGAGAGGAGAGAGTGTGAGGATTAAGAGTGGTGAAGTCCCTACCTCTCTATACAACCAAAGGCGAACCCTCTGAAGGTAAAACAGAGGTACCAAAAACCAATGTTTGTGTGTGAAGAGATGGATCCAGATTCTGGATTGGAGTGGATCCGGATTGGATTCCGAGAAGGTAGTAATCCAAAAGAGAAAAAAGAGGTGAAGAGAGGGCTTAAGTTGGTAATACGGATAATTCTAGCTTGAAACAACAGTCTAGAATCCCCTAGGATGATATTTCGAGTTAGTTTACACGTTTTGGTGTTGTAAATGGTATTTAGTGCTCGCTACGCGTATGACATATCCAATGTGTGGCTTCCAATTTGCATTTTTGGGTCGAAAATAGTGCTAAACCCCCGACCCCCACCCCCCAAATGGCCCAAATAGACATCCAATCGGGGGCAGGTTAAAAATAGTAAAATAATTTGAAAAAATTAGGGAATGTCAAAAACTTTTGCATCTACCTTCCTTCCAAATTCCATGACAAACAAACTAAGGATGATGAAGTTATAAGCACAAAACCACTTGTCCAAGGCAAGAAGACAAGAAATAGGACAAGTGTTTCTTGCAATCACCTGGAACTATTCTTATCTTTGGGGATGCTAATGTTGATTTGTGGTTCTCATAATTCCCGACACCATTGCAATGATGATTCCAAAGTGTTCTTGAATAAGAAAATTATTTAATCTATATACCATGAGTATAAACTTCATGGAACCCTCCATCCATTGAATTTTAGAAATCTTCATTTTGCAATCTAATTTCAATCCTTCCAACCCCCATTCTACATTCAAACTCTTTTTAGGGTAACATTAGAATGTCCAAAACATAGTTGAATTTTATTCAACTATAATATTTTGGGTGGATTTAATTTTAGGTCATCTTTTAATTTAACAAAACATGTTGACCCTAAAGGACTGGCCTTGTGTTCTTGGCAACATAACTTTTTTTAGGCAAATACATGTGAGTAGAGATTTGACTCATTTAGGTTGAAGTTTTTTTACAATGTGTAGACATTTAGACAAGAATATCTTCCATTAGTGCTAAATTTCAATTCATTTGAGTATACAGTCAAGTGAAAAGTTATGATGCAAAATGTTGTTTGTTTCTGAACTCGGGTAACCCAAGTAGATAAAAAAAATCATTTTTTTCAAAAATAAAACTTTGAAATTGGTTTTCTAGATTTACATATATGGGATTATAGGGAAATCTTTGAATCATTCCATTTTAATCAATGAGATGAAAGTTCTGAGGAATTTTAGTTTGTGGGCAATTATGGAATCTCTACTCTAAAATAAACTTTTAAGTCCTTTATTTAACTCAATTTTAAATAATTTTTAAAAAAAATAAAATCATAGGATGTCAATTGTTTATTATAACATTACAATCATTGGGATTGGCATTTTTTAATTCCAGAATTAAATTCTTGACAATTTAGTATTTTGAATCATTCTCTACTTCTTTCTACTTATTATTTTTTTTTCTATATGTTGTACAATTCCAAATGATTCGAAATTCTTCAAGCATATAGCCAACTTCCCTTGAAGAATGAATCCAAAGATGCACTACCATTTTGGACATTTTTTCATACAAATGTGACCTTCTAAAGCATTGCTGCCCATTTTTTCGTAGGGCCAAAAAATGATTTTTGTCAATTCAAATGCTACTATCTTGCAATCCACATGGTGGAAATTTCTGAAATTTTCTCCACATCTTTTAGAACCAACTTACTACAAGATCCAATGGTTACATGTGTCCAAAAATGTTTTTTTTCTTAAATTTGGTACTTGTGCTACAAATGGCAGTTTTAGAGTGTTTTTGGTGAAAACATAGTCAAGGAACTTTAGAGGTTAACATGTTTTGGGTCTAGAGTGCACGGTTTGTTTAGACTTTGGATGTATCTTTAACAACCTTGGATGTAGTCCAAATTCATTAATATATCCAAGTTAGAACATTGTCATATATATATATATATTTATTTATTTATTTATTTATTTATTTATTTATTTATTTATATATTTTTTGCAAATCACTAAAATACTTAATAACAATGTTGTTTGAAAAACACCCAAAGACAATTGCAACCTATATTATTTTTTGTCCCACTTTGCATGTTGATTTGTTTTTTGGCCATTACTTTAATTTGTGTTTTGTTTTTTTTTTGAAACCCGGAGTTTATTCCAAGAAGAACAAGAACAAATGGCGGAAAGCCGAGGGCCACGCTTTGGAGAGAAATAATATGTATAAACCATGAAGCCACAAAGAATGCTAATTTACACGAAGACACTGCATATAGGCTTCTTAAGGTGCCAAGTGATAACCCTACCTTGTCTAGAACCAAAGAATGGAGTGCGAAGCCAAGTATGCTCGAATTTGCGGATGAACTTATTAGACTTAGTTGGGAGTTTGTCACATAGGCAAGAGGTCTAGAGCCAAGCTACCCTTCCGTGATCCAATGTGGCTTCCCAAATCAGCTGCTCTAGTTTGGTGTGTGACCATGACTCTTGGTTGAAACTTTAATTTGTGTTTAGGCTCCAAATGACTCAAGATTCATAGGGAAAGTACTCATGACTATTATACATCGTAGATATCATTTTTCATTTTTCAAAAATATTTTAATATACAAAAATAGCCCCTAATTTTTATCACACTTACCAATTTGGGAATTTTCTAAACAAACTCATATCCCAAAAAACAAAATTAGAGGTGCAATTTGGAGGGAATGGTCTTCTAATAGACTTGCATCAAATTTTTGAAGGGTTTATAAAAATATTTAAATCTATATTGTATAAAAATCCACAAAGTGTGATTCTTTTTGCTTGCATTTTGAAACATGTAAAAATATTATTCTCGTGTTTTTTTGGTGAATGACCTTATCACCATATCTATAGAATTTTTACATATGGAAAATCATAAAACAAAGAAATTGTATTTTTTTCCTATTCTTCACAAATTAAAAGTTAAAAGCATCAAAGTATGTATTTTCTTGAGATTTGACACTTTTCTAGTTCTCCCAATTAGAGAAATTTTCTATGCTTTCTTTTGGAGGTTACTTTCATCTTAAAGGTATATACATTGGTCATATTTTTTGAAAAATTAAATTATTTTTTTCTAATTTTAAAGTACCCTAGAAAAAAAAAGCCTAAGTATTGTAAAATACAAAAAATTAGCAAGTGTTTCTTGCAATCATTCCACAAATATATATAGGATTATATCTAGGAACATAGACATACATATATAGAAATAGAAATATATAGATGTATAGGAATATAGCCAATTAGCCACATAGGTATAGATGAAATATTTAACAACAATTACGTATTAAAGGGCACAAATTTATCTAGGATTATAGTCCTATAGTCCTATACAGAGAGAGGAAAATATGTATAGATATATGTAATGTTTGAATCAGCCTTTAGATTCTCTTTGTTGTGACAAATAATTTTTGTTAGTGTTGGCAAATCTTCCAAAAATAATTTACCCCCTCTACAATTAATATGTTGACATATCAAATTGAGGGAGACTTTTGGCTTTTGTACACTAAGATTCCTACAAATGGTTGGAAGAAAATACAATGAGGCTACAAATTGTTTTTCTTAAGATTGACAAATTTTCCAAAGATAATTTCTTCCCTCTACAATTAATATGTTGACATATCAAATTGAAGGAGATTTTTTTTGCTTTTGCACACTATAGTATCCATAAATGGTTAGAAGTCAATATAATTAGTTTCACAAACAATTGGTAGGAATATGAGGTTGTCATTGTATTGTACATGCATAGGCAATGTACTAGTTAGCAACTTAGAATGCTATCCAAGTGGAGCCCTCCATGTCCTATATAAATGATGACATGCTAATTAGCAAAAAAAAGGTAATTACACCACATGTAGATGTGTTACAAGTCTACAAAAGACATCCCCTAATCATAATGTTGCCTATGTGTGTGTCAAACCTAATATCATGAACTAGAATCTAAAGTTCTTTTAATATAATTCTTCCCCATTTATGCACAAAATATAACACCTTGTCACCAATTCACCATATGTGCACCAAACCTATTGTAGCCCTAGTAAGTAGTAACACCTTTTAGTCCCAAACAACCTCTAAACATTCTTCACAACTTAATGGGTTCACCACACTTTGCTTTCAGTATTACTTAAGTCACAACTGACTAACATTGTACATGCCACTCACCCACAACATTAGTTCTCATATCCAATTGATTTTGTTAAGTCCCAATCCTTGGGACTACTAGCACACACTCTACACCTAACATATCATTTGGTGACATGGGGTGGAGCTTCCATCTTATTGTGCTAGGACTTGTGATGGCACTATTCACCATGATCCTAACCACCCTTGAGTATCACCCCACTCCATATTAGGCCGATTGTGTATTTGTTATTTACACACCATCATTAATCATCACTCACAACTCATGACACATTGAAAGTGGCCTAGAAAGGAGCAACAATCCATCCAATTAGTGCCACTAGATACACACACAAGTGTTCCATGGTGCGTTGGAATCGATGGTGAGATTGAATCACCAACCTCACCGACCTTGAGTCATCGGGACTCACCAAAGTTCCAAAAGGGAGGGAGGAAGGAGACCAACCCCTCCTACAATACTTTTTGTAAAATTCATGAGACCCTCCCCTTGTGGGTCAAACAAACTTCAAGACCCACTTTGGTTTTAGGGTGCCACTCATTTCCTATCAAAATTGCCAAGTGACAACCCCATTTGGACTTTTGAACTTCCAAATGGCATCACTTGGCGATCGAGGCTCCAAATCCCACATGCAAGCCCATTTTGAATATCCACACAACAAATTGATGTTGATAGATTGATCACTTGTCTCATTTGGATAAATTTTCACAAAATTATGGCCCTCCAAAAATTCGGGTTCACCGGGAGGGGCATCACACCTTCACCACAACCCTTCTCTTGGCCATAACTTTATGCTCATAGCTTATAACCTTGTAATTCTAGATATTATAGCTTCTTTGTTTTCATATCTTTCTAATGATATGCTACATGTCATATTTCCTTGAAGGATTCATTGGGAACCCTTCACTCCTAGCCCTTAAGTGTCCCGGCTCTATTAGGACACCATCAACTTTGAAAGGCCATAATTTTTAGCCAACTAGTCCAAATTACGCGTTCTTTGAATAGTGGAAGCATCTTTTGAAGAGATTTCCAAGAATGTGTGATATACTACCACTCTCTTCTAATTCAGGGCACTATTGCAATTTGTTTGCTTGGGAGTCTCTCATTTCTCCCTTCTTAGACTATTGCAAGGCTTGGGAAGTCACCCCTAAAATCCCCCTTACTCACTAAGGCACTTTGGGCACCCCAAGGAAATGGGGGTGTAACAAAATTGAATGTCATGAACTTGAATCTAATTTTTTGTTAATAATATTTATGTCCCTTTGATACAATCCCTTCCAAGCACCTATATGATCTCATTTGAGAAGCTTTTTAAATATTTGTCCTTGCCTATACATTCTTACTCAATATCTTATTTCGAAATCCTTATTATAAAATCTATTACTATGTCACACAATACTAGTGTACTACAAATACCTAGTGAATATTTTCCAAAGCCTAAATTAAAGCCCTTAAAATGTGAATTTATTTGTCTATACCATCCAAGATGTTCATCTATATTTGTCCAAAGGACCAAACTCACCCTATGTAACAACCTTCTTTGTTGCATCTTTGTACAAGTGTTAAGAACTTTCATGTCCAATGTAGTCAAAAATATGTTGACCAACTAGAAAAAATATGTCAAATGCACTTGGATTTAGGATTTAGGATTGCTACAAAAGTACTATATGGTTGCCACCTATGCAACAAATGTAAAGTCATGAACTAGAATTTAGTTTTTCTAATAAATCTCACCCACACATAAAACTCCATGGTAATACTTTGAACTCGTATGAAATATCCATTGTAATGCCTTAAATATAATATATACATATATGTCCAAAATCCTTAAATATATGCCTTGACCTTCAAATATGAAAATGCTCGCTTCTCCTTTGTCACTCAACAATTAGTTTGGAAATCACAATTAGAAAATCCTATGGCACATAATGTAGTATTAGTGAACTATGAGCGACTAGCTAATAATTTTCCTTTGAACCCTAAGCTCAATCCCTAAAAACATGAATCCATGTGACCAACTTGACAACTTTGGTCTAAATGGTCTCTCTTCGGTTGATACTTGATAGATATGTCTAATGACCCAAAGTTCCAAACATGGCCATATTCGTTAAATTGAGACAAAATGCACATTTGGCGACTTGAGACCCACTATTAGAGACCTCCATTCTAAGAAATCAAAGATTTATAAAAAAAATCAAACATTAAAGGATCAAAAGTTTATAAATGTATAGATATATTAAAGTCTTAATTTTTTTAATTTTCTCAATATTGAATACTTATTATCATCTAAATGTAGGGTCAAAGATAATATAAGACTACAAATTGTCTCATTCTAACAAATATGGCATTAAACTTGCTTGATATCACAACCGTAATAGAGGTGTTTTATAATAACTCCAACAATTACATGAATTAAACCACGAAACCTAGACATTGTCAAAATATGGATGAAAAATACATTGTGAATACTTATACATGTTTGAAGATTTTTGTTTCCCTCTAAATTCTAAGATATTTATATAGGACCAACGATTTGGCCATTCCTCTAAATGCAAGTTTTATTTTTTTTATGGAATTAGTCTAAAACAAATCCATCATAGTCAAATGGTTTTGTATTAATTCTACGTTAGTTTCCACTCAATTAGTGGTAACAAAATTCAACACTAAACCATTTTAAACCATGGTGGATTTGCACTAGTGTCATTACTTTATCATAATAAATGGTGAAGATAATTTATATTTTTTGTAGCATGAGACTTGCAATAATTTATAGTTTTTAATTTTAGCACTTGGAAGTTAGATAGTGAGTTGTATAGATAAATATATGAAGTAATCAAGTGGCTTGCCTTTAATCATTAGTGAATTTTGAGTATATTGTTGGAGCTAGATGCTCTTATCAACTAGCCAAATAAATACAAGTGAACTTCTATGACTATGGTAGATAAGTTTGAATAATAAGCTGACTAACATCATAGCATTCTCTAGTAGTATTATATTCTTTATATGTATGGTAGTAGTTTTATAGTTGCAACATTTGTAACAACACTTTGTTGCATCATCAAGAAATTGCTACAAGTCAGTGAGCCTTAAGTTGTAAAGATGTCATTGGGGTTTTGTAACAATATATGAATAAAAAATAGCATTGATGAGAATGTAACAAATGAAATAATTTGCATTTAATCAAATAATATTATACTAGCAGCATCAAATTACAATGAATTGTCTTACTCACATGGAAGAAGAACACTTACATGTTGCACTTTAGATTTTCATCGTGAATTTGAGATGAAACAATTAGATAATATTTCTCCAATATCAAAACGTGACAAATTTTGTGATAGGAGCCATAGCATAGGTCTTAAAATTGTGTACTTTATA